>LXGU01000273.1:0-27605 GCA_001640685.1 Catunica adiposa
CCCCCCCCCGGCCGCATTATAGACTCGACAGGCTTCCTTGCCCGACATATTTCATACAAGAGTCCCTTGCCTGGTCCGCCCAGCAGTTGTTTTTCGCCGAGTACGACGGTTCATGTTCCTTTCTTCCATCCCATGCAATCATTTATTTTCCTCGCCACCAAAACTAATCGCCGGCCTGACACACAACCACAGACTTCGTTTTTTTCCTTCCCTGCTGCTTCACCACGTACCTTACCACACCTGCAACTATTAGCTTAACGGCCACTCTGTACTTTCCAGTTTCTATTTGCTTGATCATTGTAGTGATCCGAACTGTCACATTTGATTGGACCCAGCACGAACGCTCCTGCATCCCCTGGTCTAGAACACTGCGCAATTTCCTTGAGAACATCCAAAAGTAGGCCAAGTGCAAACCATATTACCTGCATTTTGCACAACTACTTGCCCTCTTTCTACTCTTTTTCACCACCACTTACCAGAAAATCGCCCCGTCGTCGACAAGGTGAGGCTTCTTCGTACGCAACATACCTTCCGAAGTTTATCAAATTTCACAATTGGCTTTTTTCCTTTTTCTTTTTTTCGCTCGAACAAATTCTAGTTTGTAATTTGTATCGCCGCCCGCCGCCGAACAAAAAGAAACTTCGAACTGTCATCATACGGAAACCTTCAAGCCTCTCAGCAATTGCCCATCTCACTCAGCCTTTTTTTGTTTGGGGGGTCATCATTCGCCTCCACGTCCAGCCTTATCATACCGTCATCAAAGAGGCCTACTTCATTTACCTTACCAACCCCCAACAAGTTTATCATCAGAATCAAGCAACCTATCTTCAGCTCGCATATAACAGACCAAGCGCTTGGGCTTCGAGCGCCGCATCACCAATCGAGCCAGCGTACAGCACAACTCCGAATAGCGACGATGAATCAGTAGAACGATTAATCGGAGAACAAAGCTCGGTCACTCAATTTCATATTACCAGGTAATACATCCCCTCCTTGAATTTCAACTACCAACGACAACTTCCCTTGTCGCGGTTAGCTGCCCTTGTGCCCCCGCTCTGCTTGACATGTGGTGGTCTTGAATCTTCATTTCCGTTGCGGCCCTTCTCCGAGACATCTACCGACCAAACGAAGCTAGATGGGACATCCAAAATCTATGTACGACTTCGACGCTTGTTCCATTCTACACTCCGGGATTCCGGAAACCGCATGTCTTCTGTGCTGTTAATTCTATTGCTATTAGCTCCATATTCTTCCGTGAAGTCACATACCATATCAGCGTACGGTCATAATCTAGCCCCACCCAAAAGAAAGAAGAAGAAGAAAACAAAAACAAAGTTCCTCAAATCCAAGTGGAAAAGGAAGAACAAAACCGAATGTTGATGGATGATTCAGAATATTCTCCTGCACTCCCTTATCTCCCCATAATCTATATTTTGCCCGAGTTGCGCCCAGATTTGCCCAACGATGACTATCAAGACCCAAATCCCTCGATGCTTACTTTGTCTCTGGGTATCGTGTGCATCCGAGTAAGGCCTCCCCCACATTGATGTGCGCTTATCATCCACCATTATAGCCCAGCACCCTGTGAGGCTGCTATTCGCGCAAATACGAGTGTCTTTTAAGCTCTGGCTTGGTGTTTCCATAGCCCCCTAGTCCATGTAATGTTTCGATGCGCCCTTGTTTGGATACCATCGACATCATGGTCCATGGTTCCGCTATTGATGAAGTCAGTCTAACCTACCCATGATTCTATGGCAGTAGTGTGATATCATCGGGTTTGGTCCATGATCAAAGATTTTGGCCCCACACCATCATTAAAACCGCTTAGTTTGATGCCGTCACTTTTTAGCCACTTGGTCTTACTAGGTTCATCAACATGTCAGCACTACTGCATGAGTCCTGCACGAAGAAGCCTTCATGCGCACTCGGCCCTCAAATGTACCGCAAACATGACATCTAAAGTAAGATTTATTCTGCGGAATGAGGCCTTTGTGATGTTCCGCATTATAATACCGGATTAGAAAATATATGCTGTGGATCTGGCCCTTGGTTAGTGACCTAAATACCGCCGCGCTATCCACACATTTCAGATATACCCTCAACGTGATTTTATTGGAGGACTGGGGCGGTTAAAGCTTATGCAGGAGAGTTATGTGGCAGCAAGTGAAGTCCTAACAACAAATCCCCTCCCCTCCACCCCCATCAGAAAAAAAGAAGAATGCACTGAAGAAAATAACCCGATGTTTTTTTTTTTTTTTTTGGAATAACTGATGCCGAGGCCTTGGGGTTCTTTTACATACTGACAATACAAATCGACAGAACATCGTAGGACGTTTATACCATAGTAGAGCCTGTGTGTGCGCTTACGTGTATTATATGGTATGTATCAACCAAAGCAGAGCCAGCACATGGTTACCTTGTCCAACAACTCTGGCCAACTGTACTCGCTAGATACCCGACGCCTAACTTGACGGTATTTCTTAGCGCCCCTGTCAGTCGGTGAAGAAATCCATGACGTTGATTACACCTGTGACTTTCAGCTAGTCCTTTTCCAGCTCTCCGGTCCTGAACGACTTGACCGTGTTGTTTTTGTAGTCCATCCATCGGTCAATCAGCTTCCCACACAGACCCAAAGCACAAAGAACCGAAGAATCACAAAGTAACTAGATTCTGGAATTTACTGCTCACTTGCAGGGCCCAGGGATCTTAAACCCTCGCTGGGTATTGTCTTCCTGGCACACCGGTCCGGCCGACACCTCGTTTTGAGCGCCCACACGTCTTTCATCGGTTCCAAGCCCCCCCTCGACAATTCAACCGTATCTGGAACATTTACTGGGTTCTGTCTCAGCGGTCGTGGCATCAATCCAGCCCACTTAGATTTACTGGCCAGTGTTTGTGGGTCCCACTATGCTGGGATTTAACACCCAAGGAACACAGCATCACAGAAACTAACACCGCAGTGCCGCAAGTGGGCCATTCGGGCCCGAAGCTCACTTACATTGAATCGAAATCTTACTCAACTAGGCACCTCGGCTTCCTACATCACAATGGACAGTTATACAGATGCAACCGGTAGAATGGTAAGCAATACATCCTCCCTGACATTTTATCACACATTCATCCCTATCCTCCTTGCTGCTCTTGTTGTGCATAATACTCGCCATAACACTTGACTCTGCATTTCATTTATATATTCCTGTGGTCTTGTCTTTATTTTTCATCATAGTCTCTCTTTGAGTTATGACTGCATGACCTTACTCTTGCTGTTACATCGTCCTGTCCGGTCTTTACATTCCTTCATCAGGTTCCTCTCTTCATGTATGTTCAGCAGCCTTGAGCAATCTGCGCATGTATCTCCCGTCCCCGATGTCGACCTTTAACCGAGTGGTCACCTAGCCCTCGCAAAAAAAAAAAAAAAAAAGCCATGGACTTGATGAAAGCATGTATTTGATTACACATTGCCTTGCATCGGGCCGTGGTTCAGGGTCACCACATCTACATTAGTATTCACTTCCTGGGAGTCGTCAGACTAAATAGTCGGACATGATAGAGTGATCCCACCCCTTCTCCCATCGATTAATTAGTCTTTGGATGCCGCCATTCATCTTTTCTTTACATTCAAACTGCGGCAGCTCGGATACCATCATACTGACATGTCATCTTTCAACTTTCTATAGCTACCTCAAGCCGGAAAAAAGCGTTCGTTTTCTCAAGTCGATGGCTTGAACGAACCGCCATTGTTTACTCCGTCAACCCTTGGGGACTATCCTAATCTAGGCTTTACGCCATACCCGTCCACGCATGACTTTATCTTTCCTCAGAGTTCTTTTCACATTGATTTCTCCGGTCCTTCTTTTCCTGTGCCGGCTGTTTCTTACCTTGCACTCGAACAGTTTCAACAACCGCCCCAAAAACGGTATCGGTTTAACCCGCAGTCTAACTACTCGGCGGCTGACAATATGAACTGTTTCCCTTCAATTTTCCCGCGTGGTTCACCCGCTAGAACAGGAAGACCCGCCCATGTGTTCCGGAACTCTTCAGCTAATGGAGGTCAAATCGAAAATGGGGTTTCTGGACCTTCCGGCTTAATGAACCAAGTTATTCAGGCTACTTCTATGTGTAACCCCTGTGGCGGATCTCACAATTATGGTAGGTTGTCCCGGCGTCAATCTTCCACGTCTCCAATGAATATCCCGCTAACACATGGAAAAGATGGATATCAACCGGCGCCAATGATTGAGACGCCAGTAATCACGTCTAGTTACATTTCTGAGAAACCTCCAGCTATTCCTGTTTCTGTAGATCCTGGAATTGAAAGTATCAGGGATATTCAGACTCCGTTTCTGGATAACCGACTTGAGTTTCCAGTAGCCAATGCGATCATGCCGCAATCTTCATTCATGTCAGGATTTCATCATGGACCAGGCATGACAATGGTACCTCAAACGTCCGCATTATTAGCCCCTAATATTCCCGCCCCGTTGCCCTTCCATGCAGGCCATGATTTATTGCAAGCGTCGTTATTGGACAACACGCCGTCACTGGACGATGGATCTATCAACCAATTAATCAACTTCAACCCAAATATGTACGGCACTTGTGTTCCTCAAGCTACAAACGTGCATTCGCTGGCGCCACCGGATACTTTTGTCTCACCAACGATTACTCATGCCAACACACCAGTGATAGGGCATTCACATAATGTCGACCAACTGGCGATCCAGTATGAACCTGATACATTTCCCATTGAAAACCAGAGTCTTTTCCTGCCACAGGCTCCGCGCGTTTATCACCAAGCCGATATTGATTTCTCAATTCCCGAGGGATCAAATGCGAAACCAGCTGCGACAAAACGGGGCCCTTTCAAGAGTACGACTGTTAGAAAGGAAACCGCCGAGACGAGGTTGCTGAAATCATGCGTTCGGTGCCGCATGCAAAGAATTAGAGTAAGCTTCCCCCAAAACGAAAACTACTACTACCTGATATCTTCTTACTAACGCTGCTCTAGTGCGTTGTTGACCCTAATAACAAAAACGCTCCATGCTTGACTTGTACAAAAGCCCAGCCCAACACAAAGGTTTGGCGGTTGCCTTGTCTGCGGTACAAGATTCCGGATGTCCAACTTTTTAAGCCGAGTGAAGGTGTCCAGGGCCTTGAATGGACTAAGCGTTGGTCTGACAAGGTTGATAACATTGCAACCTGGCAGTCTGAAGATATCAGAACCATTCGAGTATCAGAAGGGTACACTTCAGGCTTTGTGGAGCTTAAGGTTCGCCAGTTCCGTCCACAAGACGGGGACAAGCTGAATCGCACTTGGGTTGCTGGGGGTAAAAAGAAACAAGTCGTTATTCCTGCCTTTGCTATCTGCGACATCTCAGCTGCCCAGAGAGAGTACCGCAACTATATTAAAAACGGTATCCGCGAGTGCATTGACTCTATTCTGGCTCAAAATGCCATACAGCGCCCTGATGATATGCTGGGTGAGGTTTACACTCTTGCCTACGATACCATGAACAACCACAATGTTACCATGGATGAGCGTATGCTTTTGGATCTTACACTACAGCTTTGGGTGTCTATCCGGCTCACAACCAGCTCCACTATCATTATTGGTGATGAAACGCTTGGTATGCCACGTGACATTATGGATAACACTAGTCCTCTTCATGGAAAAATTCCGCTACCGCCAGTCATGGGCGCTCAGATCAACCTTATACTTATTGAGGATGTACAAAAGAAGCTTCGCCATGAACTGCTCGAAAAGCTTCAAAAGATGACGCAGGCCAACAACAAGAAGACTTGGCTCACATTGTTCCTTGTCACTTTTATCTTACTCCACAATATTTCAATGATTACTGCTCACGACGCTGGATACGCGAAGAAACACGGCCTCAACAGGCGGTTTGCTCGCGAGGGCAAAGTTCGGGAGTATCACCTAGGAGCCAACATCCTATTGGCGTATTTCCACTATTGCAACAAGGGACTGCATCCCTTTGGCTCCAGCTGCAATGAACAAGAACTTCGATCATTGGCGGAGTTGAACCAAGACCAAATTGAATTTGTGCAGCGAACCCGACAATACATCTCCGAAAAGCGTAAGTTTGACCCCATTAATTGGAGACAAGCTGCTCGGTAGTTCTTTACTGACAAATGACAATACAGATACAACGTGGGATAAGATTCGTAACACCAGGGAATATGAAAATGACTTTTACTTCGTCAGTCAAATGTTCCAAAAAGGATGGGCTCCAATCAACTCGCCGTAAATCTGAGTTACCAGACATTGTAAGCCAGCGAGTCGCTCCCAACCTATGTATTTTTTCCAGAGTTATCTCGGTTTATTTTAGTTGGAGGGTCATCACATGGGCTATATGGCGGGTTAATTCACTTTGGACTGATAGTGCCATGAGTAATGCTACTGTGGCTGTAACTTGCTTTACTTTGAGTAGATGGCTTCGAGAATTAGTTTTTATTAGACTTGATACCAATCTGCCAGGCGTTGGTTGAACTTTAGTTGATTAGCTTTATGATGAAATGAATTATGATTTAGCCAACTCCATATTCTAAACTCATGGCCTAACAGTAGCCCATCAACTTAGATTACTGAGGCATATGTCAAGGTCTAGGTCATCGTTAGGTCTAGCCGACAATGCTGAATCTTGAGGGTGAGAAATAAGTACCAATCGATATAAACGGCCTGCGTGCCTTCATATCTAAACGCTTGATGAAAACAGTCAAGATCTTCCTCATCAATAGATGAGCTTAGCCTGTCTTGCAAGCGACCCTCGATGGAGTTAGCTCAATCTTATCACTGTGATCGACCTCATTCACCCAGCTCCACCACGCACACTACGCACACTACGCAAATCACACGCATATCCTGCCCCTTCCCAGTCGACCGGACCTTAACCCCGTCTACCCACAGACACAATAACTCCCCCAATCGCCCATCTCCCATCGCCCATCACAAACTTCTCTCGCATCCATTATATTGGGAATAGTACCCATGATGGCGAGATTAGAGGGGGATCTGATCGACTAGCGATGAAGACTGCGCACATGTCTTTTCCCACCGCGATGCAAGATGTTCCCGGATTTGCACCGCACGGTTGCCTTATAGGAGTAATAACTAGGCTTCCCGGGTCTTGGTCATGATCTGTCTGACGGGTGAACAGGTTTGGCAGGATGGGGGATGAGATATGGGAGATGGATGACTGGTGACTGGTGACTGGTGACTGGTGACTGATGGCTGGCTGGAGGAGCTGGATGACCTTATTCGTGGGCTATTTTGTATAGCGAGTCTTTATAATTTGTTAGGGGACCCTAGACGCGCTATGACTTTTTGGGAATTATCATAAAGGATGACTTATACCGACAAGGAATACAATAAGGAGGGAGAAGAGCACAAGGGGCTGACTTGGGATCAGATCGCGGGGGTTATAAGATTCAAAGGGTTAGGGTGGAAGAAGGCACAGATGTGATATTCATAAGTTTCCGAGCGAGCAGCAGATGGTAGCGGGGTTATTGATGGAGGATGGAGGATGGAGGATGGGCTGGGGAGAGGACCCGAGGATTTTGGAGGAGAAGGGGCGTGAATTGAAGTGGGAAATGGCGGTGTTAAGATGGATGGGACCAGAGATGAGGAGAGAGGGTGCGGAGAAGAGGAGACATTATCAGTAGGGGAGTTGAAAGGAGACGGTTGAGTTGGCACAGAAAAATAGGCAATGCGAAATTTTGGAAAATGAGAAAATTCGCTATTATGAGCCTTTGATGGTCGATGATGTGGGGTTGCAGTGGTGGGCATCAGGAAATACCTATTGGGCTCGATGGGACGTCATTTGGCGATGCATACTACCCTTTATTCTGATATTTCAAATATGTAACTGGACACATCTGATACAAATGCAAGGTACCAATCAATAAATATATATCCGTATTCCGCAACAGGACTCAAGTCACAAACTGTGCAAAAGGGTACTTGATTGGACACTTGCACGCGACCACCATGAAAGATCCGTTGGCCCGTCTTTATTGATATGGCCATTCTGATACAAGGCAATGTCAACCAAATTGGGTCTTAAGCCATATTTTAGTAACCCGGAAGACCGCAAGACTTTTGGCCGGTTTCTTAATTCAAGAATCCGTGTGATGAGCTATGAGACTCGTAGTCCGGATTAACGGTTATCACATTGTGCGCAACATGAAAGCTTGGCGGCCAGGCAAAAGGGGCCGGCTCGCATCTATCATAATGCGTGATCCCGAGGGTGTGGACAGAGGAGGGAGATGGAGAAGATGCAGGGCATAGCAAGAAGATATTATAAGAAACTGGTATTTTCTGGCCCGGTAATCTGGCCGGGGAGGCATCAGTTAGGCAACTGGGTGTGTATTGGACTCTAAGCATGTGACTGGCAGCAGGATGTTTTCATAGCGGTGTGCTGCATAATGGCTGCTTGTGATATAGATGAATAGGATGGGAAGAAACGCAGTTTCAGCATGTTACTGGCCTGTCCTGAAACATCACTTGCAGAATTCCAGTATGCCAGGTGTAGAGTGTGTGCTGCACATACCACTTGCTCGGAGGCCCCTTCATCCAATGTAGAGTCACTTGCATATGCGAGATTGCTGTCGAAAGTAGAAAAAAGACAACATAGCATCATGATTGGCCAGCTCTCATACGCTCCATTCCGCATACAAGTTCCAAAAATGGGATTATACCGGCCCCAAGGCACTTGTGGTGTGTGACAGTCATCATCGCCGACCTTGTCACAAAAATACATATGATACTTGACCCTTACTTATTCCTCAGCGTCTGACATTGCTGAAGCCAATGCAATAGCCAATTGGCTAGCATGACAGAAAATTAGAACGTTATGGTCGTTTCTGGACGCATCAAGAATCGAATAGATACATAAGGCGGTAATATTAGTCAACCTGGCATATGGCTCATTTGTCAGATCTCCACCGTATCTTTCCTCCACCTTTGTTTGAGGTCTCTGACATCCAAGGAAAGAGGTGAAAAGAACCTGCAGTAAGAAACCACACCTCATATGAAGCTCCCACCGACGGCCTCCATGATAGATTGTAATGGCCGAACCTCACGGCTCCGCAGCAAGACCAGGAACCACCAGGTACCTACATACAATGACACCCTCCCTGTCTGGTTTTGCTTGCATCATGACAACTTCCGCAGCACACCGGCCGCGCGAGGCAAATTGCTAGAGGATATTGGTGAGATATGACAATTACTTTTTTTCCTTCTCTTTTTTCTTGGTTTGCTAGTGGAGCCCCGAGGTGTGAGAATTGCGGCTCGCCATGGCCGAGATGGGCAGAAACGGGGTCAGATTACGGGCCGGAGAGCGGGGTGGAGTGGCAATAGTTGGGGGCCTAGGCAGTGCACGTGAGTGTTTATGGTTTGAGGCTAGTGGGTTGAGAGATATCTAGCCCTAGATTGTTATTTCGAGTCGATTATTTGAAATAGATATGGCGGGTAACTACTGTTTAGATTACATGCAAATGATATGGGTTTGTATTCTGAGGTACGCCCTTCTGTCAGCCCAATATTCGTCAAGTTATTCTCCGTCGGAGTTGCAAGAAGGCTTGGACTTTTCCATGACGTCAGATTACAGGCAATACCTTGTGACAAGCATGCCCTGTGTCTTGCGGATTGATACCCTGAGATAGAACGGCAGCGTGGGCTAGGGACTTTTTCAACAATGTTCTTCCACAATCGGAAATGATAAATCTACACCAGAGTTTGACAGACTGTAAAACTTGATAGATCTTGGCTTCGCTATTTCTAGAGGACATTTGTACAAGCCAAGCTCTCACGTGATATGGGCCTAGTCCCCGATGTGATCCAGGTACAGATGACCAATCACTGCATCATATATGCTACACCCAAAATAAAAATAGTTATTAGGGAATTTGAGCCTGCCAAAATCTTCCAATAAATCTCGGCGACTTTATGACCCTAGAGTCACGGCCTATATCCTCAGCCGGAGCTACACGGCGTTCCGGTTCCCACCAAAAATAGCTGGGGCAGCTATCCCGTACTTTCCCGCCACACCCCTGGCATCCATGCCAAGTTCTTTCCGTAATAGTCCAAGCCGAGTCCATTGATTCAATCAAATGGGGCAAGTAGTACGACACTTATATGCGAAGTATAGTTTCCTATTTAGACTGCCAAATTCGACCTCACCTCTTGATAAATATATACTTATTATTATGATGATTATTAATTATCCTTTTTCCCCAAAAAAATACAATAGTATTACTTTTTGGTATGAATTTCCGCAGTAATCATGTTTTAGGTGAACGTTTACAAGTAACGTACCAATGTAGGGGTATTAGTAGTTGTGCTTACCTTATACAGCAATGGACTTTTTTTTTCTCCTAGGGAGCAAACAATTGAATGAGTACTACTGTGCCTGTGCGGATGACTTACGCCTGGCTTCTATGCTGTCCCCCTGACTTGAAAGCTTCATATCCTCGAGGTATTGACTCCTGGTAGACTCAGGACATCTCGATTCCTACCAGTAACTTCTCCTATGGCATCTCGCCACTTTCCGTAACGATCGATTTATCGACACAGCATTAGAATCGCTACCTGTTAGCCTTGCTTACTACTTTTACCAGGGCCTCACCGGCCAATGACCTGAATCATAATGATCAACACACCCTCTGTCTGCCTGCAGACTGCTGATATTCTTGGCTAGCCTTGTTGCCCCGCGGTCAGTGGGGTCTGACACCCAGCTACTAGCGATCTTTTGGCAGACATAGTTAGGGGGGTGGGGGGTGTTAAGAAGGGAACACCCGCCACACTTGTGGTAATATAAGAGAGTGATTTAGGATGGGAGGGGAGGGGGGGCGTTGCGGTGTGCGATTAGATGAAAATGTATGCAATTCTGTATACGGGAATTATTTTGGAGCCGGACTTTTTATTGGTGGGTCGTGATGAATGGATTTTGATCGTTTCCGGGAAGGCCTCAGTCGTTAACCTTTACCAGATGCTTGGTAAAGGGCGGAGCAGGACATAAGGGAAAACAGGCGAGATGAAGGGTGGGTGTATCATCTGTCATTAAGCACACTTGATAAGAAGGTGTCGTATCTTGGCCATGTGAATCGACCTCTCACTATATATCGAAATTGAATGGTGGCTAATTTTGAGATTTGCCGATGTCTACTGCCATGAGCTTCTTAGAGCTATGACTCTTTTTCTTTTATGCCGATACTGACAGCAACCATACTTAGTGCGAATATTATATACCGTTTGTGGCACAAGATCCTAAGACGCCGATGGTGCAAGTGCTTGCCGCTACATCAGCCGTGATTTGTGGCTACGCCTCTTGACTTTGTCCATCATGAAAAATATGACCATTCAGTATTATGCCAGGCAATGGAAATTATGAATACAGACCTATTAGGGCAGACATGACCTCGTGAGGTCCATTAGTACGCGAAGAATAGACGTTAATATGGCTTGACTGCCGCAGGCCCCCAGTTCTCGGAGACATTAGAGTTGCAGGAAAAAAAGCAAAGACCATCTCGAGCTATCATGTCAAATCAAGAATAGAAAACTTGCAAGGATCGGTAGGTCAGAGAGGCTTGTTGTGAGAACGAACGGTGTTAGTAGATTTGACACAGACATGACCCGATGAAAAGGCTTCCATGGGCCACCGGCTACATTTTCCATATACTCTAATGTCCCTGACAGGTTACCGAAACTAGGAGCCTCAAAAAGAATCCTGGAAACAGATGTGTTGTCTCATAATTCATTTCGCACCTTGCTATATTTATTGACTTCCCATAAATTAAGCAAGTTTCAAAAAGCGCCTATGACGATGCCTCGTAAGCAGAAGCTTCAGCGGTCGTCCCAATCCGGCACCGTCAAGTTACATATGCACGCTCCCCATCCTAAAAACTCCTGCGTGAATTCGCATTTGAAATGCGAAGCCCGTTTCCATCAACACGGTGGCTAGTACGCTGGTTTCTTAAAGTGCACAGAAACCTGGGGACCATGCTAAGGCGGAAACTCTGATTTGTGGCAGGCAGCATAGCAGGGTGGTGGGGAACCTACTTACCCGCCTGCATACCTTGGCGAGGAGATGGATTTTGGGTTGACTGTTGACAGGCCTTTTGACTATTTATTGGTGGTACTGACTTGCCAGATCGCCGATTATTACGATGACGTCGATTTTGATGTGTGATGAGATAACTAACATTTTGTTTTGTTTCTATAGTTCAGGGTAGAGTCAGAATGTCAAATCCATGTCATAATGTTTCAACGCCTTTGACTAAACATTATTATGAGGCGAAGCTCTGACGGCGGAGATCCCGAGACGTTTCTTACTGTGATCAAGTGACGGTGATTGTGAAAGAAGCGTCATACTTGGCTACCGACTACGAGCTACTATTGGTTGAAAATGACAGACTCTAGAGTAATTATGGTAATCTTGATTATTGCTAGCCTAGGTACCTCAATGATCCCCCCGTAGAGCAAAGTAAAATGTTACTACGGGGGTCCGTTTTGGTTAGATGTACAGAGGCCAGACTACAAGGTTAGGGCGTATATTCATCAATGACAGCGTAGTATTAATAGCCAAGTTATGGAGTATACACGGTAGACATAAATCATGAAGCTCGACATATCGAATTGAATCACATGAGGAGTGCGGAGAGTGCAGTTGTTATCAGATGCATATTATTTCGACGGATCTGGCTTGCCGAATATGGCCACCATTTCAGGCACATAGGTGGTTTTACTAATAATCCATCATACAGTTATTATTATGGATTGTGGCTATAAAGTACTGGTAAAGAGAAGACATACATGTCAGCCACATGCTCAGTACTTGTGATAGGTACTATGGATTTACCAAGAAGAAAAAAAGAACCATGAGTAATACGCAGTAGATTAAACATGGACTCGGCGACCTGGGATAAAATACGCAAGTCTCGACCCGGCAATGGCTTATCAGACATCCAAGTTGTCTGGCAGATGGTACTATTGGTGGTGTAGGCTGGAGATGCATCATGGCGAATCTACAATCATATTGCCATCATCGTCATCATGCATACGCGGATAATACTAGGCTTTATTTCGTTGACTCTTATTTGCAACATACATCATATTTTTGATTTCCTCGTAACCCGGCTTCCGACGGACTAAGTGTGTATAAGACTCGGGTGCGTATTATAAAGCATCATGTGAATTGGTATTCCAATGCTGGCTCCTGATTTGGTAGTTCAAATAAAATAAAATATCCTAATAGGCAGCAGCGGACTCATCTGACTCAACTGACGAACTCGAATTGCATGGACCTTGAGGTTAGGTCATCGTTGCCCCGGCTCTATAGACAGCATGGTCCTACGATAGAGTAAAACTCCGCATAGAAGATAGATAACGGGGCGTACTTGCTACTGGGGCTGGGCATATTTTTCTCCGCTGGTGGTGCCCTGAGACGGCCTGTAGGTGCTCCCTGGACATATTTTTAGTGGCAGGCTAGTGTGTGTGTGTGTGTAAGTGGGATTTAGTTTTTTGAGGCTTGCTGCCGCATGTGTGTAAGTTGAGTATCATGATTGCTAGGTGTGTGTGATATTCTTGGTGCTAAATGGCTTCACAATACTCGTATTTCCATAAAGTTGATAATTTGAGCACGTTTGATCACATCCCCCCCGAAAATAAAGTCGAGCTTGAGAAGCCTTGTTATACAGCCACAAGAATTGCCAATCGTTGAATGCGTTACCAGAATCGCATATCGAGCTACTTGTGTGATTAAGATGTCTATATTCACGTGATATACACATGAGATTCCAATCATTTTGAGTGAATGATTAGCCATATCAATGGCAGACATACACCACGAGGTCCAAAGTGTCTATAACACATGTTGAATTGCCTACTAGTTAATTGATCTTTCTTTCTTTTTTTATCAAAGTACTGCGGTTCGGTCATAATATCGGTTACATGGTCACAACCTGCTAATCGGCATGTTTTCGTCACAACTTGTCAAGCCTTAGTTATTTGACTTCAGATATAAACGATGGAATATGGATGCCTTTACAAACTACAGCTTTGTCTCACTTTGGACACCGGGCTCGGGACTTCCAATTCATTTTATTCCTCATATGGCTATTTGATATTTTATATTCATGTTCTTGATTATCTTCGAGCCCGAATGAATTAGCTGATTCGCCCGTTTTTTGCAACAAAGATGCACTGGACTTTGATACAACCCTTAACGCTGTGCCACCTCTTCCTTGCATATTGGTACATAGAGGCTTACTGTTCTTCATTCCTTCTTGCTTTATACACTTTTACCATGAACTGCTCTGGCTCTTGAGCCGTATGCTGGCTGGACAGAAGTCTGTCTTCTCGCTAACGATATATCGCCTTTGAATCCCTGTATTTATGAAAAAAGATTTAGTGGCTTTGTTGTGATTGTCCAAGACACCCTGGTTTAGTGGACAAGCAAGCCTTATCATACTAAATTGTTCGTTCCTGTACCATGATTGCCGATTCCGTATTTGGTATTGCTGAAATAATCATACGCCCTGGTATCGCCTATAAACTCCTACCTTAAATTCACTCCATTTTCTGACGTGGTGTGGCATTGATATCTACCTAGATCAACATATACGCCAGTGTACTGGATCTTACATACTACTCTCAGCCCACACCCTTCTACTACCCCGGTCTCAAATTACTTTCCGTCTGTTCACGCACTCGGATCATTATGAACCTACCCCTCTAAGGTTTTACATTCTATATCTTTCCTGCTGACATTATGTCAATACTAGTCAACTTGATTTGAGTACTGGGTCTAGGGAATCTGCAGAGGGCTGCTATGGTATACTGTGATTTCGCTATACCAATGTTACTTTGCTGTCTGGATCTTGCCTACTTAGGCTTCCGGCCTCCTATGCCTAGTACTGTTGTGGGACGGGCAAGGAAGACACCATGTGCTACGGGGAAACAAAGATATAAGACGGCCGCATCGTCCGTCCTTCCGTTCAACATTATTTCCTTCTCATCATCATCATCATCCTCTTCCGTGTTTTTCTACTTGGACATCTCTATAGAACCTCCATCTTACTTTCATATAATACTACCTGTCTCCATTAGTATCATCGTTCATCTCCATATTCTCGCAATATGTCTGCTATGAGCCCCGTCACCTACGGTACCATGCCGTCGTCGGCCTCTGGCAATTTGCACTCGTCTACCCAGTCCACCCACAACAAACTTCCCTCTGGTCTCCCTACTTCGTTCTCCCCCGAGTTGGCATGGAAGGGTTCCGACTTCACCTCAGACTCCAGCTATGTTCACCAGTTAACTGCTGTTGAGATCTCCGAGCTTGAAACCGCTTTGGAGCACTTCAAGAGTACGTCCTGCTATGTCTTTCTCTTAATTTCGATATGCTAACATATGATAGCCCTTCAACTTGATGCTGAGGATATCTCTCCCGTAACCTTCCCTTTGCCTACTTTGGCTCCCAGACTCTCCATCCTCGCTGATGATCTCTATTATGGAAAAGGTTTCGGCCTTCTGCGTGGTCTTAAGCCCAACGCCTACTCTGTCGAGGACCTTTCTTTGATTTGGCTCGGTGTCCAGAGTCATGTTGCTCTTCTCCGTGCGCGCCAGGATAAGAAAGGTAACATGATGGTTCACATCATTGCCGACAACAGCTCTGAGATTGCTGCCGAGCATCACAGACATTCCAAATCTGCCATCGTAAGTCTTGTATCATTATGTAATGATATTGATATTTGCTAACCTAGGCTAGACTTTCCACAATGAGGAGTCAGGAGATATCGTTTCTTGGATCACTAAAAGTACTGCCAAGTCTGGTGGCCGCTGCATCATCGCCTCTGCCCACAAGGTTTACAACGTTCTAGCGGAAACTTGCCCGTCCATGCTCCGCACACTCACTAAGAGTGACTGGCCCTTCGCTCTGTAAGTATAACCTTTACCCATCAAGCCCTTGAGTCTTTTGGTACATCCCACTCCATCCCATTCATGTTGTCACTCCTCACACCCCTTTGTTCCTACCCCCTAAAGTCTAGGCTACCTCAGTCTTACTACTCGCTCCTACCCGCGCCCCTCCATCCTATCAGAACCCAAAGCCCTGGCATAACCATAAGTTCCACTATATTCAAGGTCTAGTCATATGACTGTGGGGGCCATTTCTACTCAGTCACCAGCTTATACCTCGCTTCTTATGCGTGATATAAGTTTATATTCCCACGCCATGGTCCCACAATTGCCCGTGCCGGAGATATAGCTTGGCCAGTAGGAGGCCGAAGATGGCTTTTCAGCGGCTGATCCCAAGTGAGGGCGCCTTCTTTCTGTTGCATTCTTCAATCTTACACGAGCCAGTGTACTTTCCTATTCTTGTCCTTAATTGCCATATGTTAGACTCGGGCTCGGATCCTCGGGCCGATCCACTTTCAACCATCAACATTGCCATCACAAACAAGTACTAACTAACTCTTTCTTATAGTCCAACTTTCCAATGCCGTCCAGTCTTCTACTATCAAAACGGTAGATTAATATCCAACTTTGGTCGCGCCGCTCTCCTTGGAAATGCCGCTCATCCTCGCCCTGCTCACCTTCCCACCCTCACTCCCACCCAAATGGCTGCCCTGGACGCCATCGAGACCATCGCCAAAGCCACTCAGATGGAAATCCAAACACAACCTGGTGATATGCACTTCATCAACAACCTTTCAGTTCTCCACCGCCGGGACTCATTTGTTGACGGCGATGAGATTGGTGCTCGCAGACACTTGGTTCGTATGAGACTTAGATGTCCCACTCGGGGTGCGGATATCCCTAGGGAGCTCGAGGGGGAGTGGAGGGGGGCTTTTGAGCAAAGAGGGGACCGTGTTTGGCATCTTGAGCCGATGCCGGAAGGTTTTTTCCCTCTACGGTCACACCCCAACTGAGGCTTATTTGATATGGGTTATGGGTTTTTTTCATTGGGTTTCTTTATAGCAGTTTGAGTTTATTGTTTGGTTTGGGCCTCACTCTAGCTGGTCTAGAGGAGGGATATCATTGCATGGAAAGGTAGGATCTCATTGGCGATTGTTTGATGTTTGCTGTTAATGTTTCTTTCCGTTTTGTTTATAGTTTTGCTTCTTTTGATGTCTGATTCCGACTATAGATTGATGAGATTGTTTTGTTTTATATCATAGCTACTTATTCTTCAATATTTACTTTTTACATAAACAGATCTACACTAAAAATACCAAGCCGACCTGATAAACATGACCACTGTTGATAAGACCAGCAAAGGTACCATGACTATCTTGATACTATGTTACTTGGATAGTATAATCATTTGAATAGCCTTTGTTGGGTTCATGTGCAAATGTGGCACCTTATCATCCTTGTATTATCAACTATTGGTTTCCATAGAGTAGGCCTAGCTTCCTTCGGCGTCCACTTAGAATAATAGTTCACATTGTGGATAAAGTCACTCACAATGCATGATCATACAAATAGATCAATCCTACATGAAAGCCCGCTCAATGTTATTGTAGAAGACAAGATAAAATAAACAATAACCAGAGGTTACTATAGCCGATAAATGTCATATTTTTGATCAAGCATTAATCAGACCACGATAGCTATCAACGACGCCTAGTTCCTTCGCATGCTGCCCTCAATACTACAGTAATGATACTGGTTACAGAAGTGCCAGTCATGAAGCTCTTTGACTCAGACAAGAGATATACTTTACTATTGCTGTATATTAGCGTTGTTCCCTATGACCCGGCAATGGAAGTTCCAGTCTGCCTTCTTCCTTAAGATAGCATGCTATTAGAATATTGGCCCTGGGCTATATATTACGGTAACACAAGATCCGCAGGATTTATATGGAGTCGAGCACTACTCAACGATATTCCTTGCCCTGATAACCTATCATTCATCGTGGCAGTCTTCGAGGTTCCCATATGTTGGCCGCCGGCCAGAATCACTTCCCCGTTTCTGTCACAAGTTTTCAATCAAGCAAATGCTATATTCCAGTCCGATTTCGGGCCCTCCCCGCATAGTTCCTTTCTGGCTGCAACCTTGGTACGGGACTCTAGACTATTGCTTGGATCTTCCTTTCACTTCTCTTCTGCGCAACTGTGATGACAAATTCCTGCTCATATTTTGACGCTTTGGTTGGACAAGTGCGTAACATGTGGATCTTTGCTGGTTCTCTCGCTTCATTCAGGTTCTGCCTGGCTATAATCTGACCCGATATTCAAGATGTACGTTGGTTCCACACCCCATTCTGTCTCGACGTCCCGCTCGGATATCCGGACATATGAAAATGACACCAGTAGCCATTTTGTGCCGACTTGTTGGCAATGTCTCACTTACATGGTCACTTAGTTAGCCAAAGAGAAAACCACAATAATCAGCCATCAGCCCAGCCAAAGATCACCTAGTAGCCTTTATCATCGGGATACTTTTCCCGTCGAGACGGGTCGAAATGCCACACCCCTCCTAGAAAATCCCCACCAGCTTCCACAATGCCAGACTGTCTTATCCTGTGTCTACCGCTCCTTGGCATGGTGGGTGTCATCAGCCGCCTGTCCGGTTACTTTCGTGTCAAATACAGTTTGCGATGGGTAATCCCAGTCGATGTCTTTGCTGACCGCCATAGATACTTGGTAAAGTAGCAGAATTTGAACCCCAGGCTGCCCCTCTAGGGGCTGAAAATAGCTGTTTAAGTGGATGGGTGAAGTGTTCCCTTGCTGCCATGTGTGACGGGTCTCACAGATAGGAAGAACGAAGATACTAATGACTGGCTGGACTTCTGGTTTACAAGTTAGTAGCTGACTCGGCTAGCCTGGGCCCGAAACAGTAGTGGTGTGGCAAAGTGGTATACAATAGCGTGAAGGGGAGATCACCGGATTCTTGAAAAAAGAATAAGGGATTTAAAGGCGTATTAGAAGGACAATATAGCAGACATGGCATCAGACGCGCGCTTGCCACCTGGGGACTCAACTTCGTACCTATGGCTTATTGTCATGATAATATGAAATTGGCCCATACTGTCCCACAAGGAGTTAGCCGCAAACTTTTACTCAGAGACAATTACCAAACAAGGGATAGACATTTCGATCATGTTTCGCTTCAAGCGTTCATAGAGATCCAACGGCAAAAAAACTGGCATGCATGATAGGTAATTATAATTATATCATCCCATTTTCCCCACTGTCAACCCAGGAGAACTCACACCCCACACCCTTGGTCTCCTACATTTGACGAATTTGATCGCCGACTTCCCAAAATCCTTTCCTGTCCGACAATTTCGGGACTCCTACTAAATGATGGTGGGCCCCCTCACTCTCTTGATTTCACACCCTCCGTCAAACTGTGTATGTGATGGTTGATGCTTGTCTTGAAGCAGCCAGTTATTTGCAAGTATTATACTCACCAAAGGCCTCAAGGTCGGTCCTTACAAGTCACGGGCTGCTCGGTATATCAATCTTTCCGAGTCGGGCGGTTCAGGGTGTCTTGAAAGTTGATGCTGTGATTCCCGGGAAAGAGATATGGAAATGTCGGGCTATCGCTATCTTGGTTCACAAAATGAAGTCATAGAACCTTTTGATTCTGGATATTGTTCTGAATTATAGGAATACAGAGTAATAATAGGGAGCCCGATGCGATGTTAATAGTGGTTTTTAATGCGGTTCCTAGTCCTAGTTAGTGTGGTAACACATGTTTTAGAACTTCCTTCATGTTGTATCATAGACAGTTTGTTAGGGTTTGTTACATTCTGAATTAAATTCATAATATCAACGCCACATCAATAAACGCCACAATATTCTAAATCACAACGCCACAATATAATTTACTTTACCAAATGCAGGGGAATCCCTAGCTACCCCTGCGTATCTCGACAATGCTCGTGTACATACTTGCCAAGTCTTTAGGCACCTCAACGCTCAGAGCCAGTGGAACAAAGCTTCTCTTTAGGTGAATCAATGCGCTATAGATCATCCAATGGTCTTCTCCGAACGAGACAGCTTTCAGGTAACATAGAGGACGTCGTCTGTGGCTTGGACTTGAGACTATTGCGACAGCTTGAGTATAGTGAAGGCCGCTAGACCGCGATTTGCGCTTTCATACGCGCTTCATTAGAACCAATTGATTTTGACGTTATTTATGTATTAGGACTTGACTTATTGATTGTGCATAAAACCTGGGTATTCGAAACATTGCACGCTTCTTGTTATATATTGAAATTACCTTATGCTTCTGGCTCTTCTAGTTCACTTGAACTGATCCTTAACTGAGCTAACAATTCCGCCCTGGATGTCCATCAGGGTTAAACTCCATCCGCCTATCATAGTATTGTATTGGTCCCAATCCACCACTTAGCTCCTCGCTACCTATAATGGATTTAGGCCGCGGGCCATATTCACCCGGTATCCAACCGGAAACTTCAATCCGGCCATTCCCCAGAGACACCTTTCTTATTAAACCTGGCGAGATGAATACGCCACCGCCTTTCTCGGGATCCTCCCTTCTACTATGGAAGAACCGACCATTTCGTTCGGTTGTCTACACATTGTTGGCCATAGCATTGGCTTTTGTCATTCTCAAACAGTCGTACTTGGATGCCGCAGGTAGAGACTACATTAGCCAGCTAGTCCAAACCGTTCCATTAGACAAGCTACCTGCCCTCGAAGCCGCCCTTGTTAGCTCCGTGGCCGCCGCTGCCACCGGAATCGTCTCCACAGTCACAGTAACGGAGACGGCCACTGCATCCTCTTGCCCGACTTTTGGCACTACTACCGTCCCTCAGTATTTTCAGACAACTCCGCAGCTATGGCCCGGCCCCACTGCTACTGGGCGACCTGGATTTCTGGCACAAACTGTTTCGTTCGATCCCAATGCACACTATGTTCCCAACATGCCTTTGCAAACTGCGATTCCGGTTAGCGGGGCACCCGATGATCAGTCCAAGCCAAACATTTTCCAGCTCATGGGCAACCTCAGCCCATACCACCCCGCTGCTGGTTTTGGAGTCAAGGAGTATCCATTGCCCCCGGGTGCCAAGATTGTCCAGTTGCAGATGCTCTCTCGTCACGGGTCGAGGTATCCTACTACAGGATCTAATGTGCATAGTTTTGGAGAGCGCATCAAGAATGCAACGGGGACTTTGAAGACGTCAGGAGAGTTGTCGTTTTTGAATGACTGGTCATATGGGCTTGGGGCAGAGATTCTAGTCCCAAAGGGGCGACAGGAGCTGTTTGAGTCGGGGGTTTTACATGCATATATGTATGGCAAATTGTATAATCCAGCTTCCAAGATCATTGCGCGCACGACGACACAGGATCGGATGCTCAAGTCGGCAGAGAACTTCATGGCTGGATTCTTTGGATTAGAGTGGTAAGTTAAGGAGAACTGGTTGTTCGAGGAGTCAACCGTTATTAACAGCTACACAATAGGACCAATAATGTGACTTTGGAAGTTATTATTGAAGGAAGTGGTTTCAATAACTCACTGGCTGGATATATGAACTGTCCTAATGCTAAAGAAGAAAATGGTGGTAAAGAGGCTATCGCCACCTGGAGCCAGATCTATTTGAAAAACGCCACTCAAAGACTAAACAAGCTTGTAACTGGATACAACTGGACAGTCGCTGATACCTATGCTGCCCAGACTCTGTGTCCATATGAAACTATATCCTACGGTTCTAGCCCGTTTTGTAGCCTGTTCACATACGGAGAGTGGCAGGACTTCTCCTATTCTCTTGATTTGGATTTCTCCATTACTTCCGGCTTTCAAAGCCCCACAGGTGTAAGTTACAATACAGTCGCTAGCATGTGATTATTTTAGGTGTTAACAATCTTAGCGTGCCGTGGGTATCGGGTATCAACAGGAGGTCATCGCCCGCTTGCGTAACCATACCTTGGGCTACTCTGGCTCCCAAATTAACACAACGTTGGATTCCTCAGAGGAGACGTTTCCTTTAAACCAGTCTCTGTACCTTGATTTCTCCCATGATAGCAACATTATTTCCATCCTCGCTGCTTTTGGCCTCCGTCAATTCGCCGATCCGCTATCGCCCAAGTCCAACCCAGGCTCCCACAATTTTACGGTGACCAACATCACTCCATTTGGTGCTCGTCTAGACATCGAGATCATTGAAGCGCCCAAGCCAGTCAAAGCCGACCGTCAGGGCTACGAGGAGGGCGGAATGACCAAGTACATCCATTTTGTATTGAACCAGCGGACGATCCCGTTAGGCATCAGTTTCCGGGAATGTGGTGAACGGGTGGATGGGTGGTGTGCACTGGATACTTTTTTGGAGGTGCAGGAGAAGATGCCTGGGATTGCAGACTATGTCGGGAGCTGCTGGGGGGATATTGGGGAACAGAGAGGAGAGGTTGTTGTTGATGGGAGACCAGTGAAGGCGGGAGAGAAGATTGAAGGACCTGTTATTGATAATGGGAAGCAGGTTCAGGCTGAGGATGAGAATGACGAGGAGGATGACGGGGAGGATGATGAAGGTGAGGACGATTTTAGTGATGATGTTGATGACGAAGATTAAACCAAGTGAGGGATCGACTGTTGGGTTTGATGATGATGCTGTTTATTCTTCATGTTTACGTTTCTTTGCAATATAGACCACCATTAATCATTTCTTTTGTTATCAATATTTCTAACACGTTTAAACAAGTTAATAACACTTCTTCTTGATCGTGTAATATGGTAATGTGTCGCACATTCTCCTGTAATGCCACCCCTCCCCAAGCCACATATAGTCATCCTCTTACATTCTAGCCAATTAAGACCCGTCATCATCAGGTCTGGCCGGCCTCTTGCATATTCTTGTCAGGCTCTTTGATTATTACCTCGTCAAGGCCTGTTCTTCCATTGCTATCAAAGCCATAGACAGAAAGCATAAATTGGCCCACCACCCACCCTTTCACTCTTGACTGTTTCTTTTTCTTCTTCAGTGGCTGAAAGGCCTACTCTGGTACTTTGCCAACTTTTATTCTGCCCGCCATTATTCTTTTCGCCAGTCTATAAGTCATACATTCTCAGATCTAGAATCAGTTAATGTAATGTTTGAATGTTTAGTCCTACTACTATGTTCACCCCTTACTTAGTCTAATATTCTGACTATTGGCCTTCTAATTAGCTCACGGCAAGGTGAAGTCGAGCCGTTTGAGCTGGGATTTGTCGATACATGCTATCAAAAGTTCCAGAGAATATTATGGTGTTGCAGTTAGCCATAGCTTCCTCATCGCATGTGTGACATTGGAGTGCATCCTTTATGTCTCCAGATGAATACAGGAATGGGTATGACCATGATCATTCACATTTCTTAGCCCTGAAGATAGCTTAGTCTAGCTCGTGAGCTACAGAGGAATAGCATTGCTCGCATAAAGCTAGTCGATTCTATTTCCATTACCTACATGGCACTGGCCACAGTTCAGTGTATCTGGCGATTTGTTTGTCGGGGAGAGTAATGTTTTGGTATTCACGGGGGAACTGTAAATTTATACATCTTGTTCCTTACTTGATTTCCGCCAAGAATATCTGTGCATGCCATGCTAGGTGAGTATTGTCTATTGTGTTTTTCCTTTGAAGAACAATATGCAAACGAAGTCCAAAATATGTTTTTCCTTGTAAGGTAAAGCCTGACTGTGTGGTAGTCTAGAATGTGAGTATGTGTTGATGCCCGTGGTTGACATTTGGCCTAATGATGTCGAAAGTGGATCCTCGACATACCCCGAAACATTGTGTATATCACAAATTATTCCTCCATGGAATCACCTCTACTCTCTTATGAGCTGGAGAGCTCTTGTTTAATGTGATTTCCTTAGTGGTGCTTCATATTACACGGTCTCTAAAGACATTGAACCCGTGGACTTGGGGTTTTGAAGCAGTCAATTTAAAAATGCCAGCACAAAGAAGACACAATGTTTGAACAATGTAGTCCACGATAAGCGTGAATGACACTAAAGATCTGGCCAGTTGGGACAAGATAAAACTGAAATTAATGTATTACGTAGTGGTCATATCCAGTATATGAGTCTACAGAAAAGCCAGGCCCTTTGTATTATCTGTATAATGTACATACATTAAACGGCCCATAATATCGGTACTGAGTGGGCCAAAAGTGAATATGTGTGAGTGAATATAGATAGCGGAAAGAGATAAAACATGGCATCTTGTGATGGTAGTCTTTTAAGGGATTTAGTGCGTCATTCAAGTGGCCTGATTGTCATCATGAGTTTGGGTTTCATTGTATGAAATAATGCTACAGATACTTGATTTAGGATTCCAAACATAAAATAATGGTATCTTAGCTTAGCCAAGTAGCTTACAATGGAGGCTAGATTGTGACTAAGGACAGAAGTTAATCTTGTGGGGAGGATAGACTACTAATATATGCCACCTTTTATGCACACATATTATATATACTATATTAAAAAGTAAATAGCCAATGAACTTACAAAAGGAAAGCTATGTTTTCTTACTTCCAGTTACAACTGCTGATATTAAATACTAGTCTATCTGCAAGACATTTACATAAACATGCCAATGCTGTATTATCTCATGTCAAACACGGGTTTTATACTTCTAGTCTGCACGATAAGAAAATAGTTTAGAAAAGACCATGTTGCTATTATACATTCTACTCAAATCAGCTGGTCGGAGCTGCCGCAGGCTGCTCATTAGCCACCACCTGCTTGCCCTTTCCCTTATCCACAACATTAGAGTCTTCCACGTTCCCCTGAGTGATCGCCTCATTGCGATCCCCATCTGCTCCTCCAGCCAACGGAATCAACTGCCCAGAGGGCAACATAGCCATTCCCTCAGGAATCTGCCCCGGCGCCGGCACAAAGTTCCGGTCAGTACCACTGCTATTTTGGGTCTGTCCTACTCTTCTCTGAGTAAGCTGGCTATGGTTCCCATTGATGATCTGATTGGGGCTGATATTACTAGCCATTGGGCGCCCATCAGGTCCTAACGTCTTTTTGTACTCGGGATGGAGAGCCCAGCCCGCAGAGGGCACGATAGGATCCTTGGCCTCCCCAGGATTCAAAACACCCAATAACTCGGTAGGGTACTCCCAGCGGAAGCCCCATTTTCTCCAGTTGCTCATCTTGGAAGTAAGCGACATCGCTGTCCACTGATCGGCAATCTTCTTGCGTTGGGTTTCATCGGAGACAGCGGGTGTTTGGCGGGTATACAAAAAGACCCAAGGACAGATAAGAATCCAGGAGATAGTCCCCAGTCTCAGAGTCTTCCTCCCCGTCATCAGCCGCCAAAACCAAAAGAATGATTCTAGGAAACCCAAAGCAAACAATACAGGAAGCACCACGCAAATCGCAACAACCCATGGCTTTAGCGAAAAGCAAAGCTCATTGATAGTCATGTTGTCGACTGCGGACAGTAGCGTCGAGCCGTTGTACGATTTATCAGGGCATAAGCGGTAGAATATATCAAGTTTTTGGTTCATGTCATTGTACACGTTGATAAACTTCTCGGCAGCTTTGGTGGCGGCAATGGCGGTGTACGTGGTCCTCGACCCAGTGATGGTTCTATCTGCTGTGGGGGCTGCAGTGCCGGTAGCGACAGCACCGTCGAGGACAAAGCCGTAGGATGTAGGAACATAACATCTGGATATCGATGAAGATACGAATGTGGGCATGGTCCTGGTGACATACCCTGACGGCAGATTGCTCGACGGGACAAAATACAAGATAGTGGAATAGTCATAAGCATAGTTAGTTTCTATGACAGTGGTTGTGGATGTTGGGGAGACCAGGTGGTTGACTTGGTACGGCAGAAACAAATTAGACGTCCAAACAAAGGCAAAGTCAGAACTGCAAGAGGGCGGCGCTTGCAGAGTTTCAGCGTAGAGATAGCGAGTCACTTCACTAATATGCCCGTAGTCGTAGTAATCCGCATAAACCGTGGTGGGAATCGAAGATTCATACGAAATGGTAATCTCTTCAATATACACTACGGATACCGAAACCATGCTAGCACTGGCAATAGTCGTCACCGGGATCGACGGGGTATAATCGGCACTCAAAGTCACCCAACTGGTGCTTGTACGCGTCGCCTGCGGGGTCAATTCGCCATCGGTATCATAATTCATGCGAGTATATGGTCCCACAGACTTCATAACATACTGCGTCGCAGTCCAGAAGTACGATGAAGCTGCTTCTGCCTCTCCTGCAACAACAAGCGCGCTAAGCATAAGTTTCGGCAAGTTGTTTTGCAGCATTGTTGCGATCACGTGGGTGTTCTGGGTACGCGATGTATTGGGAAAACAAAAGAATGACAAGAACCCGCGTGAGTTCTTTCCCCGATGGCGTAGAGTACCTTCCGGGTAGATGATGATGATATAAGTCTCGAAGATTTCCAAAAAGAGCGACAAAAAGTTGCGCTTCAATTCACTAGAAACCCGACGTAAACGAAGAACCCATCAAAATCTCCGGACCCTCTGATCTTTAAATTGACGACCATATTTCCGCCAAGCAAGTCTTCCCCTTTCATTTTCATCCTTCTGTCTTCCTTGAAATGGAAAATACGCCCGACTAAGCCCACATTTCCATGGCGGCTTGGTCATCTAGACTCACCGGTCGCTGGCAGCCAAGCCATAGCTCTGGAGAAAAAAAATCCAGAATTTCACTATTAGCCTTCAAAACCCCTGCGTTGACATCGCTTATTCCATCCGCGACTGGCCCTAGCGTAGGTTATTTTGTCGTGTTACATGGAGGGGGCCTGGCCACATGTGCCTCTTTGGGAAATATAATGCGAGAATTGTGCTGAACTGTTCGCCATTCGGGGGTTGTCGTGCTTGAATGGCCATGGGAGCCTAGGATCAGGTTGAAAGGCACAGCGAACTTGATATGTGGGTTTATATACGAGGGGTCACGGGAGGGAAATGGGGAGGATTTCTTGGTGTAACGGTAAACGGCGAGTCCAAGTCAACAGTTGCTCTGTTTCTCTTCGTTATTAGCTCGGGGACATGTTTAATTCAGTCCATCATACGTACTTCATATCAAGAAAATCACGGCATCTATAGTTTTCATATAAGTGCCCATTATACCATGTGGGCAATGTAACACAGCCGTTGACTCTGCTGGATCAAGATCCATTCCAACGGGCGCCAGGCCACTGTGGAATCAGTGCCATGGTTCATGGCAACTTAACATGTGATATTCCCTGACCCCGAAGTGATCTGTGTCAGGCAAACGAGGAATAACAAGCTAGATGTTACACAGTTAGACACAAATTCCTGTCTATCAACGTTATATGTAAAGCTCTGTGCAAGAATTATCACCATTGTATATTATGGTCCGAATTAAAAAAAAAATTGAAAAACCATATTATTCTGGACCTGAACTATAATTGCAGATAGCCATGCTCTGAAATGCAGAGAAAAAAGAAAGTTATAAGCTCAGAACCGGAGTCGAACCGATGACTTTAAGAACTGCAGTCTCACACGCTACCACTGCGTCATCTGAGCTTATATTTATTTCTTACATATTTTAGCTTATATCCTCTTATCGGCGTCGCCCTCTCGATTGATTGATTTTATTGGTGATTTGATTTGATTTGAATT
>LXGU01000274.1:0-26950 GCA_001640685.1 Catunica adiposa
CCCCCCCCCAACACACTTTAAGCCCGTGACCACAACCGTTCATCACTCCTTCCAATCCCCACCCCTCGCCCCCACTACCAATCCCCTTCGACCCAAAGTCCTGGCAATCACAATTCGCACATCCAGCTATTTCCACCTGAATAATGTGAAAAGACTAAAGAAAAAAAAATTCATCAATCCAATACCACCATCAAGCCTAATTCCTTCTTCGTCTATAGCGCCTAATGACCTGGGACGTTGCGGAGAATAGGTGGATTGCCGGGGTTGATGAATGCCCACAGAAGGAAAAACCAGCATGATGCACCCATTGATAGTTCTGGCAGGCGGATATAATACAGGATATGCAGGGTGCGGACACAATGTGGCACGCTGAGATGTACCCACCCTTGACCTCACTTGATGGGGTCATATTTTAGACAATTGGAGCAAATGACAGACGATCGCAACGACATGTAGTCACCAATACAATAATTACACAATATAAATTATCAAGTGGCGATTTATCCTAATTTTGACGACCATCGTTCTGTCTTGAAGCTTTATCTTGGCGCCGTCGCCACTCTGGCGCACAACCCCGTACTATTACTACCTAAGCACCATACGCTGTGCAGGTAAGGTACCTGCAGAACCGCAGAAGCCAGGAACGAAACCGGGGAGTTACAGGGACGTGAGGAAACTGATGGCACGACATCGAGGATCCATGTATCGTTCATTACCCGACAATCAAACACCGCTGCCCATCACCATCGCTTCCCAAACATTGGTAACGTCAAGGAATTTTTATCTATGAATCATAAATCCCGTGTTTAAATTTTTTTTTCCGTCGTTTCTTTTTTGGCTATTTTTCAATAAACCATTGACGATAACTGTGCGCCCCTATGTCACTAGCATACTTTCCATATATTCTCTACTTCTCTGATTGGCTACGGATAATCACCGGCAAAGGATCGCTATTGCAATGCCAATAATCCCACAGTAGACCAAACCCGCCAGAACATTACCGTTTATGACTTCCCCTCAAGTGCCATTAGCGTGCCTTCAGTGAGGGCCCGGCCTGGACGATCAGACCTGCCCAGGAAAAAAAAAAGGTTAAAGTGGAGAGGAGTGGGAGATCTGGGGTGTCGGCCGAGATAGCGAGGGTTATTGTAGAGGCTGTTGACTTTGTCTTCACGGTCGGGTTTTTGTAGAAATGATATACTGGTAATATAGAGGGAGTTTATGGCATTGAGAGGTTCTGGTGATTATTTTCATATAAGTTTCTATAGTCTTTGTCAGATACTGAAACTTTAATAGTCGTGATGTTTCATGCATTGTCGGTTATATGTGATAACCCTAACTGTCGGTTTTCATATTCCAAGACGATATATCATATGATCATTTATAATTGATAACTTTGATTACTATTAAAGAACTACATTAATAAATAAATCAGAATTCCAAAGATACCAATGCTCCATAATTAATTATCTGTCTGTCATATTCGTAGCATTGTACTCGACCAAAACCAGTTATCATTATTTTGCTTCCTGTATGATGACAAACCCGTTCAGAGAACCTCTTCAGTGAGAACACGCTTATATTTTTACCGATTTTCGGTGCATTACACATCAGCGTCTAGAAGGAACCTCGTGGCCGAGAACAAATCGAGTGTCGTTTCTAGGTGTGCCCCTGAACCTAGCCTGGGAATGATATCATCGACTAGACCCTACATGACTAGGGTTAACACAATTAGTTGGTTTTGTGGCGGGTCATAAGCGGTAGTAAAGTGTTGGGGACATAATGAAGGAGAGATAAAGTATGCCTGGGGAAGTTAAGCTTCAGCTGACAGTTTGTTAGTAAATCCATATATTCTTGGTCCTTGTACTAGCCTTATTTATTAAGGCATCGATATTTCTCGATCCAAGCCAAGTCGGATTGAATTGGTGCTCTTTGTTTATTAACTTGAGTAGAGATTATCCCATTCTACCTGGGACCCATAGACAGATGGTAGGGCGGATTGAGGACTGGAAGGATAACGGTTGTAAGAGAGTTAGATGATGCGCATGAGTGCGTTGGCAGTGTATTTAATTGACGGCAAGGACAGATCACGGGAATATGGAATCAGACCAAACTAGTTTTGATTGGATACGCGAGGCTTTGGTATTGTGAGGCAGATATCAGCACAAGAGAACTGGCTGCTTAGCCTCTGAGGTTTAATAGAAGAGAGATGACGAGCTAAGATCTCTCCAGAACGATGGCATCCAACGGACCAATATTCCTGGGGAGACAATGTGCCCGAGATATGCACATATGTCGCTCATGTGCTTGATTCGTCATGTTACCTTATTGATACCCGCCAACGATGGTTCGACTTTCCAGGCGTGTCCTTTCTAGACGACTCTATTTTTGATCATTAACTGGATATCATAAAATTATCAAATAGTCGCAATAATTACATATTAATCAAGTCATGGCATCAATAGTTGGAAATATGCCAGTCGATGTTGTCTATTATCTTGTTCTACCATAGTGCTTAGTGATAGCCTCATATCGAGGCCCAGCAATTCCTCATCATTTTTGCCTTTTCATTTCTCACCCCGCTCTGTATCCTTCGTGGCACACCAAACTCATGGTTCCGGAACGGATCCTGTTGTAAATAATTGGGCTAATTTATCAAGAGTTTTCAAAGGAATGGAGGGAGACAAGATACTGGGATTTCCCAATAGGGTGGCTATTTGGCGAATAGGGTCGGGCTGGGGTTTACAAGATGTGTTTTAGAACGCGGGACGGAGAGGTTGTGAGTGGTGAAATGTTTGTGAGTGTTTGGCCGTGAATAGGACATGAGATTAAGGTATACTCATAAATGGTTCTATAAATACTCTCTTTTCTCCCAAAGGAAAAAAAAAAAAACCTTTAGTTCACACAAAATGCATCATTGCGCACATGATTTCTTAGATAAAGTTGGCTAGTTATAGTTCCTCATTAGGCTGGCCGACGGCTATGCAATCGTGCTAGCGACAAGAAACCGAGCGGCCGAGTCACATCATATATAATAAGTTGACCCGAAGAAACCACGTATTGATGGGCCCCTAGAAATCAAACCACAGAACTCAACCTTCAGGCCTCCACTGGGCCCCTAGTCGTGACATGGAGTTGGAGCCCAAATACCTTGCTCTGCATCTCACAATTCAACCCACTGCCAAACCTTAGATGTACGACCAATATGCAGACGAACATCACCTACACATTAATTTATTCATACAAGCCTACTAATTTCTCCCTCCCATCCCATATTCTCCCTTCCCATTTCCCATATACCACTTCAACATCCTCTCTCCTAAAAAAGCGGTGTGTGCAACAACGCCTCCTTCTCCATCACCACACATTGTTCATCCTACAGCCAGCTGCCAGCAACCCCTGTCAGGCCGCCCGGGAGATGAGCACCCGCCACCACGAAACCAAAAAAAAGCCCATACCTAATAACGGAAAGAACCCTTTGGCCGCCCTGCCTGGCCGCTAAAGTCGTAGTGGTCCCAGCGGGCCAGATTCCCTACCATTGATGAATCTGGCGATTGGGTTAGGTGATCCATTCTGTGATGTGAGATTGGGCTGGGGGCCGGTTCGTTGCAGGTGGTCGCGTGTTTTATATTTGGTTTCGCCGATGAAGGAGGGTTTTAGTGGTAGTGAGTGCATGCAATTTGTTTGAGAAGGCTTTCTTTCATTTTCATTTTTTTTTTTTTCGATCTTGGACCTTAGTGCTAATCCTAATCCTTGATAAAGTTTGAGGGCGTTGGGAAAGGAAGATGGACTTGAAGGTTGTGGGTTGGTTGGACGTGTAGTTGACCAAAACAGGGAATGTGCAAAAAAGTGGATATACTTGCTAGGATAATTAGTTGGCTATTGTAGGCTCCTGCTGTTTATGTGACAAAGCTTGCGTTGGTGGCCTGGATAGATGGGGCTATCAATTGAGAGAGGCTGAAGGTAATGGTGATGATTATATATAAATGGACATTGAGATTTATGCTGATACTCATCAAGGACCTTTTGATTATATTGATAATATTCGTTGCTTTTGCTTGACTCGTATAACTACTATGTACACTTAATTGTCACGTAACGTAGTAACCTTGCAGTATCCAAGTCGCTTACATTCATGCTTTCACCAACATCGCGCCTTGCTTTTCGTCTCTGGTTCATGTACGCTTGTCATCTAATGATCATTTCATAGATTTGTGTCTTTCTATCATCTTCTTATGTACTGTTGTCTTATTATCAGACCATATGTCCGATAATCCTTCTAAAGGCGTTAACCGCCTGGTGTTCCATACCACCTCCATCGACTCTGCCCGCCAAACCACCCTGAACTCCATAACCCCGGACTCTAATATTCCCCCGCTCCCAAGCAACCCCTCCGTTGCCTTCCAGAAGCCGCTTATCAGTGGCACCAAACGCTCTATTTTTGATGCCTTCACCTCTGATATCTCCGGTTCCCCAATTGATCGTGAGAATGTCAAAAGACACTCACCGGCCCCTTCGTCGTCCCAGGCTTCATCACTACCGTTACCTTACCACAACAATAAGAAGCTAAAGAGGCTAGAACCGAGTGAGATTGCGATATTGAGGTATGATGACCAGCTTGGCAATGATGAGAACCAACCGGGGGTTATGGGGGATGGTACGAGCGAGTACTCGCAAAGGAGGATGATTGCGGCGACGCCGGGGGCTGATGTGGACCCGACACTGTCATTAAGGCATTCGGCATTTTCGTTACCAGAGGTATTGGTAGGGAAATTTGAGGAGCTGGGAGTGAAGTGTATCTATCCGTGGCAAAGAAACTGTCTCTTAGCTCCGAATGTGTTATCTGGAGACAAGAATTTGATATATAGTGCCCCAACTGGAGGTGGAAAGTCTTTGGTAGCCGAGGGTAAGTAACTTATAAGATCTGAACCGATTATTTACCAGCCCCGCTAATATCATGACCAGTTCTTATGCTCCGGCGCGTACTTGAGGAGCCCAAAGCTAAAGCTATCTTGGTTTTACCATATGTGGCTTTGGTATTAGAGAAGGCCAGGTGGTTACGCAATCTGGTTGGAGGGCTTAAGCGACCTGGATCAGAACAGACAGATGACCAGAAACAGAGAAACCCGTGGCGGGAACGAGCGGATGCTGATGCCGTGAGGGTTGTGGGGTTTCATGGAGGCACCAAGTTGAAGGCAACTTGGAATGACTTTGAAATCGCCGTGTGTACCATTGAAAAGGTAGGCTGTTGTAGGGACACTCCTTGGATGTTATTTAGGCTAACTATCATTGATAGGCTAATTCTATGATCAACACAGCCATTGAGGATGGCGTGATTGGAAATCTTAAGGCTGTAGTATTAGATGAGATTCATATGATCGATGACGCTCACCGTGGCTATCTTATGGAGCTTTTAACATCGAAACTACTAGCAATATCACAGCCAATTCAGATAATCGGCATGAGTGCTACAATATCTGTAAGACGAATGAAACTAGCCTGCTACCTACTCTATCTAACATTTATAGAACATCGAACTCCTTGGCCGCTGGATCGACGGTCATGCATACGTCACTAAATATCGCCCTGTACCCATTGATGAGCACTTGGTCTATGACAGTAATATTTACCCTGCAGCCAATACCTTTAGCTTGCTTAGCACCGCTAAGACCCTCCAGGTGGGTTCCTCTGGTCATGCTACCGACCCCGCCCGTCCTATTCGTGCCATTAGACCCTCTCTTCATCGTGAATTCCAGGATCCTGTTCTCAACGCTGTTGTAGCCTTGGCTTGTGAGACGGCAAATGCAGGATATGGTTGTCTGGTTTTCTCAAGTAGTCGCACTGGCTGTGAAACGGTAGCCAGATGGATTAGTAGAGCACTTCCAGACCCTGACAAGCTAGACCTGAGGGTGGTGGAACCGAGACTGGAACTTATCGATGAGTTGAGAAATTTGCCAACTGGACTGGATCATGTGCTAGAAGAAACCATTCCTTATGGAGTGGGCTTTCACCATGCGGGAATAACGACCGAGGAGAGGGATCTGATTGCTCGGGCATATGACGAGGGTGTCCTTAAGATTTGTGTAGCTACGTGTAGTCTCGCAGCGGGCATCAATCTGCCAGCAAGACGAGTGATATTACACAATGCTCGAATGGGCCGGGAGTTTGTGGGCCCATCTATGCTAAGGCAGATGAGAGGTCGAGCAGGGCGAAAGGGCAAGGATGAAGTTGGTGAGACATATCTCTGCTGCCGAGAGCAAGAGCTTGAACATGTAGTTGACTTGATGCATGCTGATTTGCCTGCCATCTCAAGTTCACTTAATACAGACGAAAAGCAGGTTCAGAGGTACGTAATTATGAGGATCACTAAACACTATGTAATTAACACCTGAGGTACAGAGCTTTACTTGAGGCCATTTCTATTAGGCTGGTAGCTACGTTTGAGTCCATATACGATTACCTCTCGAAAACCCTTCTCTATGCTTCTCACCCAGACCTTGATATCAGCGAGTTGACGCGCAAGTCAATTGGAGAACTCACACGACTCGAAGTGGTAAAGTACAATACAGACCGTGAAGAGTACTACGCTACACAACTTGGAAAAGCCATTGTTGCCTCCTCATTCAACCCCGAGGACGGTCTATTCATCCATCGCGAACTTCAACGCGCCCTCAAATCTTTTGTACTTGATGGCGATCTCCATGTCTTGTATACTTTCACCCCTGTCAATGTCTCCGATGTAACCATTAACTGGCAAATATTTGTCAATGAAGCCGAAAAGCTTGACGAAAGTGGCTCGAGAGTATTGGAGGCAGTGGGGATCAAGATGTTCAGGGTAATACAGCTATCCAAGGGAGCGGTGATGCGCGAGGAGACGGACGAGGAGAAGGAGTTAGCAAGGATTTATAGGAGATTCTATCTGGCGTTCCAGTTAAGAGATCTTTGCTGCGAGATCCCGGTGCATGTAGTGGCAAGGAAATATGAGATGCCGCGGGGTATGGTTCAGACTTTAGCACAAACCAGCCAAGGATTTGCGGCGGGGATGGTCAAGTTTTGTGACATTATGGAATGGGGGTGAGTCTATATCCAAATCTTATGTGACGATGTACGGGTTTCTAACTATTGATAGGGCTTTGGGTGCTGTGCTGGATCATTATACTGATCGTTTGAAGGCCGGAGCTAGGGCAGATTTGCTCGAGTTGGCTAAGATTACCTTTGTGAAGAGTAGGACTGCGTAAGTAAAAATATACACTTAGGCTTTCGATATCATGCTAACTCATTCTAGGCGTATATTCTGGGAAAACGGCTTCAAGACTGTAGCATCAGTAGCTAGCTCAAGTCCTCTCGAGCTCATGCCGATTCTCATGCAGGTAAAGCTGACAACATGAAGGATTATTAAATTGCTTTTGCTAACATTTGTTTTTATAGGCACAACCGAATAAGCTTAAGACGCCTGATAGTAAAGATACTGAAAAGTACACAAACAAGTTAATGGCCAAAGCAAAGATTATATCAGACTCTGCTAATCGGCTATGGCAGGCAGAGCTTGAGGCGGACAGATGGGAAGAGGAATAGATGTATAAATATGATTTCAAGATAGAGACCGAGAGCACTGGATGGGATAGCATATTAGATAGAAATACGCCTGTATACGAAAATTTCACGTGGTATAGTTGGTAGGAAGGACATAAATGCAATAGAAAGCTATATTTACATATATCAGCTAAATCCTTACATGATACAAGCAACGGCATCATTCTGATATCATTTCCCTTGTTTCACAGACTTGGCCATTGTGAAACTTCAATTATACATTCGACGCCACCCTTAGCTGACAAACCCGCCACATGATTTGTGGCGTTGACTCACCGTTGCCGTCGCCAAAGAAACGCTATGCCAAAAACGGCATAAGGCTCAATTGGAGCTTGATGGCTTGGGCTGCTGGTCTATACTCTACCTGCGATTGTAACTCCCCTGTCGCCCTAAACTTTAGAACATTATGATTGGTCAAAAGGATATTCGCAGCACCAGAATCTTGCCTCCCCCTCCCCCAAAATCGCAGAACCTGGGCGCCCTTACTCAACGCGTCTCTGGGTGGCTGCGGCTGTTTCTGGGTTCTTAACCTTTTAGGCAAATGAAAGAAGGCATCTTTTTCATTTAGCAGCCCTGCACAATTTTCTGGCGGTTTGTTATTCATTGAATAATTCTTCCCTCAAAGGAACTTTCACGATCTATTTACCTACTATCGTCTCTTTGAAGAGCGTTATTGACTTGCTAATATATTCTTGTCTCGTCTATTGCAATCGATCGATTACTTTCGTCAACTTGCTTGTCAGTTCGTTGTATTATTTCTTCGGTTGAACAAGCACACAAGGCGCATTTGCTCCCTTGCCCTCTTTTCGCATTCCGGGCTTTTGGAACATTTCATCTCTGCCGCTATCTGCTTTGTCTAGTCGGCTTCTAATATAATTATTTGATAATTTGCTCCTTTGATTGCGCCCAGCCTCACTAACTACTACCGCGTACTACGAATCCTCTTCCTTCCTCATCAACTCTTCAGACTATCATCATGTCTATTGAAGTACAAGCCGACACTCCTTTGGCCGATGCGCTGACGGCTATCATCCAGCCGAAGCTGCAAGAAGTCGGGTGGGGTAGTGGCGACCCTGATGACACTTCGCTGGCCGAGTACATTGTTTTGATGTTGGTCAACGGCAAGTCACAACAGGAGATCGCTGTTGAAATTTCTACGGATCTCCTGGGTGGTAGCACCGACGACCCAGTTGCGCGTGATTTCTCCGAGTGGCTGTTTGCTGAGGTTGCGTCGCAAAAGGCAAGGATCAACGGGGAGGTGGCGCCGGTTGCTACCGAGCCGATTGATTATGATGCATCCAATATGATGGATGCGACCGCCGATGGCATGGACCTGTCCGGCGATGCTTCTCAGCCTTCAGTGTAAGTACCGGTCCTTGAAATTTCTTCATTTTCTATGTATATATTGACTAACAATTTGCTATCGCAATAGCCCCACTGGCCCTAGATCTATGCGGGGCGGCAGTGGCAACGGCATGAACAATCGTGGCCGTGACCGTCGCATGATGAACAACCTCAACAAGACTCTTGGCGCTGACGGCCTTCACCGCACCAGAGGTAACGACCGCATCAGCTCGCACAACAACAGAGGTCCTAATGGCATGAATAACATGCGCAACAACAACAACAACAACATGCGTGGCGGTCGTAACAACATGAACCCTCGGAATATCCAGCACGGCCTGGCTTCTATGGGCCAAAACATGAGTAACTGGAATCCTATGGCAGGTCCCGGCCCCATGGGCCCTAATGGCATGCCCGGAGCTGGCCAGCCTTCGCAGATGGACCTCTTTGCTTTACTTGAGCAGCAAAATCGCATGATGGCCCAGCTTTCTCAACAAATGATGACGCAAGGCGGTGGCCGTGGTGGCAGAGGAGGCAGAGGAGGACACTTCAACAACAGACGAGGTGGCCACAACACCTGGCAAGATCGGAACAAGCAGCAGACAGGAGAGAATGGCGATGCTATGCAGACAGAGGGTGGTGAAGGTACTGAGGATGTTGACATGTCAGCCAAGCGTGAGCCTGCCAACCCTGACGATCACATGTGCAGATTCAACCTTGGCTGCAGAAACAAGGACTGCAAGTTTGCCCATCAGTCGCCTGCTGCTCCGCCAGGCACCATTGTCGACCTGAAGGATACTTGCAGCTTTGGAGCTGCTTGCAAGAACTGGAAATGTGTCGGCAGACATCCTTCCCCCGCAGCCCGTCTGGCTCATCAGTCAGAGCAGGACTGCAAGTTCTTCCCCAACTGCACGAACCCCAGTTGCCCCTTCAGACATCCTAAGGCGCCGCTGTGCACGAATGGTGCTAACTGCACCACTCCTGACTGCACGTTTACGCATGTCAAGACCAAGTGCAAGTTTAACCCGTGCATGAACCCCAAGTGTGCGTTTACTCATGAGGATGGTCAGCAGGGAAACTTCAAGGATAAGGTGTGGACTCCGGGTGGTGAGGGAGAGCACCCGAGTGAACGCAAGTTTGCTCTGGAGGGTGCTGTGGAGGAGGTAAAGCCGGATGACGTTGATATCGCCTAGAAGTGCAATGTCCTTGTTAGTTCAGCTGCTCAGAGATTAGGGTCATCTTCGCCCAATATCATTGTTTGATGACGTTGAAGCTGGGGTATCTGGTGAAGAAGAAGGGAATACTTTGTTTGATATATGGGTTGCGCGATGATATGGGCTTACATGGCTGGGATTTTTACTTTAAGGATACGTGATGGGAGGGATGATGTTTGGAGCGCAAAGGAAATGAACGAATAATTCAAAGAAAATTAAACAAAAAAAAGAAAACAAAGAAAACAAAAAACAAAAAAGAAACTATCATATGAAATGGAATGGGATAGACTGGAAGGTCGTAAATGGTGGATAGAGCATGGATTTAATCTCACGATATTAGGATGGCGTTATGGGGTACACAGCGTTTAATGTTTTTTTCTATTTTTTGTCATGTATATTATATTGGGTAATGGGGCGGTATTTTGTGCATTTTGGCTACTAACGAGTTTATACCAAGAGTCCAAGGGTTTTTTCAGGGCTAATGATATTGTATTATTCTCCAATGGCATCATTATTGCCATTTCTAACGATATTCAGAATCTTCTATCTTCAACACGTGACCATTGCCCATGACATGTCGTCTGTCTCATCTGCAGTGCAACGGTATAAGGTGAAAAAAAGGAACTACCGTTAATTAAACAAAGCAATAAAACAGGCAATTACTTGGAATCTGGGTAATTTACGGGATACAAGGCTGTGAATGAAAATCATGACATTGCGATCGAATGAGTAAGAAATTTGATGGAATGATGTTTTGAGGGTAATCAGACGATGCTGAGGTCCGTTGACGAGTTTATTGGGGTTGAAAGTCGGCTAGTGCGGTGAGTATTTCGGGGTGACCAGAAAACGGATTACGGGCCCTTGCAGTAGGAAGGGAACTCAGGCAAGGTAGCCAGCCTTGCACGACACAGCGCATGGTAAGAAGGATCTCGGCGCGGGTTGCTGAAATTTAAATTCTGGACTTGTGGGTTTGATTCTCTTGGAAACCATTTCGTATTTTTGTTTGTTGTTTTACTGACGGGATTATCTGGAGGAATATACATCATGCGCGTCCCTACACAGATTACGAGGGGGCTCCTACGGACCATGAGACCGGTGGTGTCGAGGGGGATGTACCGGCCGGTCCCAGTGAAGTTTGCGGGTGGTGCGGCGACGGCTAGGTGGTATTCTGAGAAAAAGCCTTCGCATGGCCTCCGCGAGATGCCAGACACTTTTGAGACTCACGAGGATCTTTTTGATGATGAGGACTTTGATGATCTGAATTCTGGTATTGAAACTGGCCCTGAGCTGCCCAGGCCTGAATCGGTTGGGATTATTGGGGGTGGTATCACAGGATTGTCTACTGCGTACTTCTTGGCTAGGGAGGCTCCTGAGGTCAAGATTGATATTTTTGAGGGGAAGGGAAAGCTGGGTGGATGGATGCAGACGACGGTCATGAAGGATCGGGATTCGGGGTTGCCGATTTATTTTGAAGAGGGACCGAAGACGTTGAGGTCGTTAACGGGGACGGCAACTAGGGCGGATGACTTTATCTTGGCAGAACTTGTAAGTTACGAGGTTTGAGAGGCGGCTTAAGTAATGGGCTTATACTGATACGGACATAGCTTATTGGATTGGGATTACATCCATGTGTTGCAACTCCGGGCGCCAAGTTCGTCCTCGACTCCGCTCCCCCAAGCACCGACGGCGGGAAACCTGAATCCCACCTCCTTCGTGTGCCTCCCCCTCTCATTATTAAGCAACTTGCACACCCAGCCTGGAAGGGATGGATCAAGGCTGTGATCGCTTTTTGGTTGTTGGACATCAAAGTCAAATTTGGTATTGAAAAGTTGCCTACGATGGCTGAGGACATGTCAGTCGCCGATTGGCTGCGGAGTCTTGGCCTTGGAAAAGAGCACGGCGCCCCGATGGTCGAAAGCATGCTGAGTGCAATGGCTCACGGAATCTATGGTGGTGATCTGGAGGATTTGAGTGTGCAGAGCTTCCTTGGACCTCGGTTCTTCCAGATGTATAGGAAGGGGCAACCGGAGGGAACGCGGATGGTCCCGAGTCAGGATTACGCAATTATGGAGGAGTTGGGTGAGGATGATTCGATTGTTGAGTACATCAAGTACATGGGGCTGGGCGAGTCCTTGGTCTTCCCAGGTGGTATGAAGGCGTTGATTGATAGGTTAGAGAGCGCACTGGCGTCCCAACCGAACATCACTATTCACAAGAACACGCCTGTTTCCAACGTTATCTTGCGGTCGGAGTCGGGCAAGATGGAAATCACTGCTCAATCCCCCGGGGGATCTTCCAACAAGCACAGCTTTGATCGTGTCATCTCCACAATCTTCTCCCGTCACCTTTCGCAAATCGCTCGCTCAGAATCCCTGCCCCCCACCGAAACCCCTCTCCCCCATCTCGCAACCCGCCGCGCCGTCTCCGTTGCCAACATTTCTGTCTACTACTCTTCAACCGTTCCACTTCCCGAATCCTACACTGGAGTCCTTCCTCTCCCTTCTGTATCCTCCCCCGTCCTCGGCGTCTTTGTCGACTCCAACCTCTCCGGCACCACCATAGCCTCCGTTATTCGCGACCACGAAGCCCCTGGGACCAAGCTCAACGTCCTTGTCGGTGGCGCCCACTGGGCCCATTTATCCCCCGAGGAAATCTCTCAGAAACTCCCTGAAGCCGAACAGGCCGCCCGGGACTTTCTGACGAATATCCTCGGGATCTCCGAGAGACCTGAGACCGTCCACAGCACTCTATCCATTGATTGTATCCCCCAACACTCCGTAGGCCACCAAGCCGCCATGGCCGCGACCTATAATGATCTCACGCACCATTTCGGCAACCGCCTTCACGTCGCCGGTGGCTCCTACACCGCAATTGGTGTCCTCCCGTCGATCCGCGCCGGCTTCCTGGCTGCACACCACATGGCGTATTCTGATGATATCCCTGATGAGGACAATTGGTCGCCGTTGGGAGATTTAGTGGGGCCGACGGGGCTCGAGGGGTTCGTTGTGGGGGATTGGGAGAAGTGGATTGATGCAACGGATGAACAGTTGGCGGGGTGGGGGAAGAAGACGAAGTATAGTGTGGTGAATAGAGAGGAGGCGGAGAGACAGTTTCAGTACTTGATGAAGGGAGTGAAGCCGGTGGAGCCGGTTTATACGGAGACCAATAAGGAGGAGTAAGAGGGGAGGGTTTTTGTAAGATATGGTATGTAATAGATATGGAGTTATTGTGTTATTATAGGCCTTGGTCCATAGCGGAGATGTCTTTAAAGTCAACTAAATGATAAACGGAACATGTGTTTAGATACGAGTGTATTATTTGCTCTCTCTCTATCTATCAGCTCCTCCTGTCTACTTCATGATCTTCCTGAAGAAAGTCGACCCAAATTAGACATTGTGACTTTGTAAGAAGACACAACGCCTTGATGCTACGAGAAAATAAAAATAAATAATAATAAAAGAGTAAACATATGATGATACAAAACGCCAACCACGGATAAATCACAACCAAACCAACGCCAATAGGATTCCTATTCAATCCAATCCGACCCAATCCAACCCATAATGACAAATGATAGACACCCTCCGAAACTCGTAACCTCCCTCCCTCATCTCTCACCAGCCTACGGCCCCCAAACCTGTTGATCCGCCGCCATAATCATCGCCCGAATATGCTTCACCCCCTGCGTCGTCAACCCTGATCCCATCGCCACCCACCTCTTACTCTCCTCCTGCGTTGAAAACAACACCCCCAGTCTCTGCAAAACCCCCGCATCCGCCTCCTCCGGCTGCACCGACAACGGATGTCCGTTCATCGCAACGCGTTCCAACACCCACCAAATTGATCCATTGCGAATGCGCGCACGGATATCAAGGCGGACGGGAAAGCCCGAAGACAGATGGTAGATAAGGCAGGAGGCGCCAGCGGAGAGGTGGAGAGCACGAACGGCGCCTTTGCCTTGGTCCATTTTTTGGGGGGATGCGGCGACGACTTCGGCGATGGCTTCCATCAGGGGTAGAGTGCGCGGGAGAGTGCGAACGAGCGTGTGGAGGCCTTCGGGCTCGTTGGCAAGACGGGTGAGCATGCCACCAACCATTTGGTGGGGATCCCGTTCATCGAGGACCATGACAATATTAGATGGTTGGCTGAGGTCGAATGTGACGGTCCAGATATGTCCCTTGAGTTCGTCGGGCGGCGTCAAGTCGAGACGAGAAGCAGTACTAGTGTATGTGAAGGCGACGCGTTGGAGAGCAACAGATTCACAGCGAACTGACGGACCAGCCTTGTTCATAGCATCGAGGAAGTTGACGACGCGGTGAATAGCCTCTAGACGGGGCTTGAGCAGAGGGCGGATACTGGAGTTGACGGGACGGTAGATGCGGATGCAGAATTCGCCGATGCGTGGGTTGTAGCTGATATCACGGGCCATACGGCAGCCGATAACCTTAAACTTGGATTTATCAAGTACGCGTACAATGCATGACGATACCCAAGTGGGCTGGCGACTGCCTGTGAACGGATCCATTGAATGCACGCCGTTAGAAATGACATTGATGGTATCATGAGCCCAGGGCGTACGTGTCGAGCTGTTCTGAGTAGTTGACGGTGTAGGGGCATCGGCAGCAGTGGATGAGGCCGATGAAGGCATGGCGGGTGTGGAGGCACTTGGCACAATAGAGTGCATAGAGAGCGAGTGGTTCGAGATGAGCCGTGAGTTGGGTGCAAGGGGATTAACTATTGCGCTCCTCTTAAGCTTGCCAATGTTGACGTTAGCCACGGGCATCTCGTCACTGAACTCGCTCATCTTGTCGTGCGCAAACTTGGTGAGTGTATTCCAGAACTGGACCGACAAGTCAGGGTTCAGCGCCGACATATCGATCAAGATCGGTCGGTACTGGCCACCAACCAGCGTTGGAGCAGTGACGGTCCGAGACGGCGGGTTTACCCGGCAAAGATACCACTCATCACCCTCGGGACGAATGACGTAAATCAAACACCAGTTCGGCATCATGTCAGTTCTTTGCAAAGAAAAATGCCAAAACAGCGGATCGCGGATCTGGAGATGAGACTTGACTTCATCCTTGGCAAACGCCTTCCAGCACATCCAGCCCGTACCAAGACATTTGCGTTGGAACTCGTCATACAGGAAGTTGTTCCGGATAAGCCCAAGCAGTCGTGTGCTGTCGTTGGCCGGATCTGGCGCATTGTTAAGTATGGTTTCTGCCTGCAATGACTGCCTTGAATGTGCATCCAGTTTGAATTGACCTGTGGTTGGCTCAATCTGGATCTTGACAATCTCTGACAGCGACGTCTGGATTGTAAAACTAGATTTTGCTGGATTCTCAGCGTCAATGTCAACCGCCAAAATGGCTCTGCCTGAGCTGTATCTTTGGAACCGCAACATGTTCTTGTACATGCTCTTGAAGATGTACTCAATGTGCTTGCCAATAACCGTCCGCACCAACTTTTCGCAGGACAAATTATTCTGATCAAAGTCAATAGCCTGGCCCTTCACCTGCCGGCCATCACGGAACCACGATATACTTAGAGTGCTTGTGTCCTTGGGGTTATTCCAGCCCTTGGTTTTCTTCTTCGAGTCCACTGCGATAATCATCCAATGCTTCGAGCCCTGCGGTCCCAGTCTCTTCGGCCAATACTGCACCGAAATTGCCCGATCCAGCATCTCCACCGTCAACGCCCCATTCCATGATGTCCGAGAAAGCTCCACAGCCTGATGTCTCAGCTCATTGATCTTGTATGTAAGCACAAACTCGTGCAGGAAGTTATAGCAACCTGTTAGGTTCTCCTTCATCAACGTGTCGTTAACTGCTGTCTCAAGATGCTGTCGTAGTTGAAGAGGAATGTGTCGTGGTGCCGGCGAGCACAGGAATCTAAAGTCTATGAACCAAAATTGCTTCGTGTTGTCCTCGTCTGCTATCGTCAGGTCCACTTGGAACTCGCCCTCTACTGTAAATATCGCTCTCCCATTCTTGATCTCGTAGTTGCGGAAGTGTAGCGGGATGTTGTCGTAGTCGTCAATGTTTAGTCGGATAGACAAGTACGTGTTGAGATCCTCGACCCATTTACCGAGTTCTTCGTCGGTCATTGGGTTAGGTTGGATATACCCAAACTGCGGATGAAACAAGACACTGTCAGCAAACATGCACCACGTCAACCAATACGCGAGTCTTCGTAACTCCGAAGCTAGAAACTTACATCAGGCATAAAAGAGCCATCTCCTACTGATAGCACGTGGAGCGCTGTCTTGATATCTGGACTGGGCTCTCGCGCAAACGACAACTGTCGCTTCGTCTCGACCGCCTCTATTAACCGTTGGTCGTACGCATTTAGCAAATTGTGCATGTGCATGTTTAAATCGATCAATTTGCTGACGTCCTGAGCTTGGCGACTCCAATTAACAATTACTAGGAGCTTAACCCATTTCCCATGGAGCATCTGCATCGTCTTATTCAACGCCACTTTACGCGCAACACTTTCATTGGACTGGTCGAACTCGTCTTTGCCGGCCCCATTGGATCCATTGAGATGATGTGTCTGCGGCGCCGGCATTGCCGCAATCTGGCGGATCTTTTCAGATAGTTGGTTGTGTGTCATCTGCGCGAGTCTGGTGATGATGGTGCGGATGGGGACGAAGCCCTCCGTAAGGTGGAAGATATCAGGCGGCAAGTCGTTTGACCGAATCGGTAACGTCATTGTGTGGCCGCCGCCATTCGGAAACGCCTCATGGTTCTGGGAACCGACTTGAGACCCGCCCACGGCCATTTGGTTTCCGTTACCGTTTTCCACTGCGCTAGGCATCGCAGCAAGCGCTCCCCCTCCGGTTTATGGTGTCGAGATCGGGGTATATAGGGCAATAGGCGTGTGAACTTGGTGTGTGCGTGTAGATCGTGATGAGTGGACTGTTACGGGCCAAGCCAAAGGTGTCTTCGGGATTATGGTTTGATGGTAGAGTCGAAATGTGGCGACTAGTCGTCAAATAGGCTGAAAGATGGAATTTGGCAATTCAAGGCAAAGCTAGGCTGGTGGGATTTAATGTCCAAGGGACTGCTAGTGCAGCCAATAGATAAATGGCAAGAATCAGCGGATTGGTGGCAAAAGTATTAAATATTAAAGTCTGATGTTGTTGTTTATCGATATTGTCGTAAAGGCCAAGAGACACTTCGTTGATCACAAGCAACAAAGATGTTGCAGCGAGAAGCAAGTGTCAAGTGTTGAAAGGACAGGAGTCAAGCAGTCTGTTTTTTTTAAAGTCGTCGGAAACGATCGTAATTGTCGAAGGCAGAGCCAAGGTTGAATTCTTTAAAGATGAAAGCAAAGCGGTGAACGCTGGACAAACGCAGAATCACGAGTCACAAGTTTACACTTCCTCTATATAAAAATGATCACACGGTGATGGAAAGGCTGAAGTGCTCAATTCAAGCATCAATTTTTTTTTCTCGACCTGGCCGCAGCATAAACCCAGACTTTGCGCAGGGCGTGCTTACTTCCGTTCTGTCGACGCTCCGGTTTGGGGCCCATGCAAAGGGCAAGACAAAAAAAAATGGAAGGATTAAATAGAAAACTTCATTCGTCGCGATGCCTGTTGCTACATTATGGTTCAGCTCATAGAGGCAGTCGCGTTTCCAGGACTTTACATTTTTGAGTTGTCCGACGTCAGCACCTGCAAGCAGGAAGCCGGCATAGAGTTATGCAATCACCTGATCTAGCAATACACATTTATTGTAGTATTGCATTTATGTACTAAATATAACATATCAAGACCACTTGAAGTAGGCTTTGATTTGGTGTCTTTTTTTTCTTTCATTACCTGTGTTATCAAGCTCTGCTTTACACAACACCCGTAAGCATGGATCATCTTGATTTAGCCAGCCATTGTTTATCAGCCTTGGCTTAACACATAACTCCACTGAGTACCACTATCTTGACTATCAAGCACGCTGTTGTATTATCCTTGCCACTGAAATAGAAGTACGCTTCCAAAGACTCTCGTCTCAAAACTTCCCGATCCATACTGTGTCAGCTGCAAGCCAGCCGTCTGCTACCTACCAATCACATAACGAAATGAGGTCATATCCCGCAATCTAAGTAAACATAACCCTACCTAACAACAGCTTCCACATAAACCCTACTGAATCACGAAACAAGGAACATTAAATCTTGAATATAAAATTTTGAATTTTCATTATACATTCGCCTCGACCTATAATCTAGTGGCCGACTTGCATGTCATGCGCTAGAAGAATAAATGAATACAAGATATAGAGATAGTAAACCAGAGATTGTAAAAACCAGATAACGAAAAAAAAGGTAACCAAAAGAAGAAGAAAAAGAAGAGGTAAAATGAGCGCATAAATCATCCAACGGAGCATGTTATGTCATAAAAAGAAGCTCGAGTTGGAGGGTCATCACATGCCGCGATGTGGCTTTCATATCTTTTCAAGTCATACGGCAATCGGCTGCGTTGCCATTAAGTGCCGTGTTCTTTCCCTTAAAGCTCCAAGTTTGCCAGAGCGATTGACTTGGTTAGCAAACTTACAGCTTACGGGGAAGAGCCGAAGTGGTGGGCCACTGGTAGCCAGCAGCGTCACTGAACTTGTAGCCGTAGGAGGCGGTGAAATCATCCAGGACGGCGGGCCCACGAGAGCCTACAAACAGAGTTAGTAAATACCATTCCTGCTATAATCCACAAAGACCTGCAAAACTTACCGTATGGGTACTCCATAGGAATAATCTCCTTGTTGTCATCAAGGTAATGAAGGAGAGGAGTGAAAATTCTCCACGAGGCATCCAGCTCATCATCACGGACAAAGTTGGAGTGATCGCCCTTGAGACAATCCAGAATGAGCGACTCATAGGCCTCGGGGATCTTGAGGTCAGAGAAACGACGGCGGTAGGTGAGATCAAGTTCGGTGACGACAGTCTGCATGCTGAGACCAGGGAGCTTAGAGTTCATCTTGATGTAGACTGACTCGTTGGGTTGGATACGAATAACCAGCTCGTTACGGGGGATGTCCTTGAAAATACCAGAGGTAACATCCTTGAACTGGATACGGATCTCCGTCTTCTGCTCGTTAAGAGCCTTACCAGCCTTCATGATGAAGGGAACACCGTCCCAACGCTCACTCTTGATATAGGCGACCAAAGCACAGAAAGTAGGGCAGCGAGAGTCCTGGGGGACAGTGTCATCCTCCTTGTATGAAGGCTTGCTGCCGTCTAGGGAACGGCCATACTGGCCAATGATGACGTTCTTAGGCTCGATGGCGGGAATGGAGCGCAGAACGCGGACCTTCTCGTCACGGACATCCTCAGCAGAGAAGGAAATAGGCCTCTCCATGGCGAGCAGGGTCAGAACCTGCAGCAAATGGTTCTGCATGACATCACGGACAATGCCAAACTCATCAAAGTAACCACCACGGCCCTCGGTACCGATGGGCTCCTTGAAGGTGATCTGAACATTGTCGATGTGGTGACGGTTCCAGGTAGCACCGAGGAAAGAGTTACCGAATCTGAGAATAAGAATGTTTTTGACCATCTCCTTACCAAGGTAGTGGTCGATACGGAACAACTCATCTTCACTCCAGTCGGGCTCCAGGGACTTCTGCAGCTCACGAGAAGAGGCCAAATCCTTACCGAACGGCTTCTCGACCTATATATCAATACGGGTTAGAGCTGTTTTGCCGCAACTTTGACCAGGTATCTTAACTTACAATAACACGGGCAATACCGTTCTTGGGGTAGCAGCAGCGCTTCAGGTGCTGAGAGACAATAGTGAAAACACTGGGGGGAAGAGCCATGTAGAACAGGCGGTGGGTTTCGGGCTTGCCCCGCTCGAGCTGCTCAAGCTCAGCAGTCAGGCCATAGAAGGACTCGTCCTTGTCGTACTGACCCGATACGTAAGTGCACAGGTTGCAGAATTCGTCAAGCTGCTGCTCCATCTCGGGAGTAGGAGTCTTCATGTAGGTACGGATGCGACGAATGTAATCATCGTGGTCCATCTTAGTTCTGGCATAACCGACGATCCTGATGTCCTTAGGGAGGAACTGGTTGCGGTACTAAATCATGAGAAGGACCCTGGTTAGATAATTCTCAATAGATACATATAAGCTCCCAATCCGACCCTGGAAACGAAGCTCAATATAGCTCTTTTGAGCTGTGGAAAATGGCCGGATAGGGAGTTTGGAGTTTAGAAATGCTTACAAGACCGAAGAGAGCAGGGTACTAAATAGCAGACGACAAATTGGTTAGCAATTGATGATGTAATGTACTGCCATTGGTCTGGATCGATGATCGAGAACAAGCTAGGCACAGAAGATCACAAATACTTACGGTCTTCTTCTTGGCAAGATCACCAGAGGCACCAAGGACGATAATAGTCGTGTTCTCCTTGAGCTCGAGAGCACTGTGTTATAACATGTTAGTAATCGGCGCTGAGGTTGCATATGAAGCTGAAACTAGATAGAGATGCATGAAGCTAGAAGCTGGCGGGTTGAATCTTTGGTACGAGGGCAGACAGCTTCCCCGCGATGGATTGCGACCAGATACCGATGATATAAAAACATGGCCGCGGGGCTGCAAGTCCTTTAGCAGAGAACTAAACAATATAACTGTATATATTTGCAGGTTGAACAGTAAAAATATTGTGGGAAAGACAAATGGTGTTCAACAACGGCGCAGCAGACAGGGAAGTGGGACAGAGGGGATGATGACATACGCGGGGTCGTTCATGTGTCCAGCCATTGTAACGAGATTGATGCGCTGAGATGTATGAAGATGTGATAATGGGGATGGAAACAAATCAGAAGGAGAAAGAGAAAAAGAAGTCGGATTTGATGGCAAAGATCAAGCAGCGCGGCTATAGTTGGTTGAATGCTACAAGCAGAGATGTGGAGGCGGCCGGGCCAGTGATTCTTAAACTTGTTGGCTAGGAGGGGCGAGAAGGATTCTATCAAGCTACTGAGCGAGGTTCCAAAGTTGAGAAGCGAAGAAATCAGAGACAAAAGTAGCAGAAAAGAAAAGACAAAAGGAAGAAGAGATTCTAGGGATGGGTCATTCGGGGTTGGTACCAGCGAGACTTCTTATTGTCCGCCTGCTTGCTGGATTGGATGTGCACAGGTGGTAGGTGGGTGAGAGCAGACGGCAATTCAATGGTTGGGGAAAGAGCTATACTCCCACCAGAATTCCCGTAGCAGCTAGAAACTAAAATTTACAGGTAACCAATGGCCGTTGTGCCACCCACGTTCCTGCTGTTGCCGCTTGATTTATTGCGCTTGCCATGTTGCGCGCACTTTGATGGGGGGGTGGGAGGGGAAGCTGCGGCTGGTGCTTGCGATGGTCCTTGCAGGGCGGGGCAACGCCGAGCTTGCCTCGCTCGTTGTTTTACATTAGGGCAGCCGCGGCGGATATTTTCTTGTACATTGACTACAACGCACGGAATTTGACATCAAGGGCCACTACCATAGAGGGGAAAGCGGGAGGCTTTTACGCCTGTAAATAGTCCACCAGCTCCTAACTCCGGTCTACATCCTTGTCAACGCTTGGCTTTGATATTCGCTGGCTTTGTTGATCGTGTTGCAATGCGACAGGCTAGATTCAACAAATGGACTATGACCTCTGCTGGACGTCGCCAGCCCAACTGGCTTAGGCGAGGGCGAATGACGAAGGCAGCAAGAGAAACAGTCCGTGGGCTAGCGGGGTCCCTTGAAATTGACGTCCATAAGAGGCAAGAGCTGGCTCCCTTGTAAAATTCAAATGTCTGGACCTTCAAAGGGTAGGAACAGTGAGTTCCCGCTTCCCACGGTATGAGATCCCACTCAATTTGTAGAAGGACTAGAAGCCCGGATGTCTGTAACAGGTTGGATAAAGTAGTTATGGATACGCTATTATTTCCATTGATCAGCATTATCACTCCATGAACCCGCCACAATATTGATTCACGGACATAAATTACGAACACTGCGTGGAGCTGACTACAAGTTGGGCTGGTGTATATTGGACTTCCTTCTTGTTCGGGAGTCCATATCTGAGAAAGCACGACTACGGTCACACGGTCAATAGATGGGGTGGCTGTTGCCATACAAGATGTGGTATTTATTAGCGGACCACTAAGCGTTGAGCATGCCCCCGCCTTCCAGATTAATGGTTTGTCACGATTAGTAACTGCAGAAGCTCTTTCCAATAATTATTTCTAGCCTGTCACAGTCCTTGCCGTACCTTGTATTTTGTCACTTTCCGGGACATGCGGCTGGATATTGGTACGGGCCAAAAGCCTCCGCCCTGTCTTCCGTAAGTTGGTGTATCCATTTCTGTTTCAACCCATACCGTCTTGTTTGAAAATGATTCCCCCCAGGATATGACTTTTGTCTGCGCAAGGTTGACGCCGACACATATACCATTTATGATCTCAAGAGGCATGTCTCGCGTTCTCGGCCTTTGTATCGGTTGTGCTCTGACATCTCATGCAGAAAATAGTCGTCGAGGTAGGGTTTTCCGCTTGGTAAAAGAAAAACCTTGCCGCAGATTACATCAAAGCCGAAGCCCCAGAGCACCCGTCCCCTTACTGCGGGCTGCCTCGGACTTCACCCCAATGTCCGGAGCTTATGGCCACTACACTACTGGGCTTCAACGAGGTGTTACGACTACTGCGAGCATCCATGGCAATGCAATGGGATAGCTCTGTGACAGGTTAGCGGGGAAAAAGAAGGATCACCAGTATTTACTTTGTCAGACTTTCAGGTACAATGCCAAGTAGCTCCTCAACACAGCCAATAGATTACCACGTTGTGTCTTAGTACGAATCACAAACAGGCGCCTCTCACCCACCCTTACATTTATGGTCGCATCACAAACTCCAACTACATGGCCCTGGTTTGAAAGTTGTGTCGAACGTCACGGCCAGCTTCGCTTTGAGGTGGGAAGCAAAGGATTCAAAATATACACTATCTCAAGCTTCCCCCATAGGGTCCAGCTCCGGAGTAGGAGTTGCGCCATTCTGCTTTCGTCTATTAACCTAGTAGGGGTTATGAATTCCGTATACTATCGGATCCTCGGCCGTTAAACCCCAGATAATTTTGTCTTTGTCGGCTAAAGGCTGCTAAATCAATATCATCTGTTTGAGTCGTGAGGCCCAGATCAAGTTACCTAGTGATGGACAACTGCCACGTAAGTCCGCCTGGGTTGAGGATTTATGAGGGAGGCTCGCGCTGGTAAAAAGGTACAGCGTTTTGGGCAGTTACGCAAAAATGGATACACTTGCCATTCGTCGCCCCTGCTGCGGAAAATGGAACCAGCTCAACCAATCTTGCTTCATAAGCAAACCCGGACGTCCAAAAATCGTCATCGGCCGCCCCACCATGTCCCTGTCTCGTCTGGCATTCGCCCTGGCCCTCACTAGTTAGATCGTGGGCTCCTGGGCTGCAATCTGCCAAATATTTTACACTGCATGCTAACTGCCTTTGACTTACATGAAACCGGCTAGCGGACATCAGTGATACTCGTTGAGCCTCATGCTTGCGTTCTTGATTCCATCGTCTATGGCAACTTCTCTCCTTAAAGTAAGTGGCCGGCCAACATCCTAGACTCTCCATCGGATGGATTAATACACAGACAACCGATGTTGCAATTATGCAATGCTGAGAAACTGCCAAAGCCCTCCGTGCCATCCGCATAACCTAGAATGCGCCAAAAGCACATATATACGCATATTAGGAACTCGGTCACAGATAAGCATGACCCTACAACTCTCCACTCTCTCCCTAGAAAACCCCCCCCTTCACAAACGTGCATGGGCGAGTCTTCGGAGTCCGGCTTGATCTGCTACAGGGCTACGCATCGCATTCACATTCTCATGTCACTATGACTATCAAGAGTAAGTGAGTGAGTTGATGAACAACACATCATGAGTAAATATGCATTCTGAAGGATGACAGCCCATCCATGTTCGCCACCAGTCATGAGATTTTTTGTAGGAGACGCCGCTGTCGCTAACGAATTTGGGGCCCATTGGCATTCGGCGACAGATCGGATGGCTTGGCTCATGACGTGCTCAATGACTTGCCTGTCTGGAACATCCTGATTGATTGAGCACTTAAAACTGAATGAGTCTCGTGATGCCGAGAACTTCGTAACGCGGGGGATATTATAGTGGGTGTTGCGTCAAAGGCCTAGGTTGGGGCGGACCAAGCCCCGATGGTTCACATTTCGGAGATAGAATTTACAAGAAGAGGCACATGAGTTTTTGGAATACTGGTAGCAGATAGCAATGGCGAGTCCGACAATTACTCGTCTCAACAGTACAAGAAGTATGCCAGCTATTCAACAAATAATTGATGTCGTTGAAATCAATGGCTTCATCCTGCGATTTACCATAATTCGACTCACCACCAGCTGTCGGCTGCTGGCAGTTATATTGTAAGGAACATGAATTGCAAGGATTTTCAAATCCTACATGTGGCGTACATTTAGTGGCGTTTATGTGGCATAATTACTCTGGAGTTATCGCCCCATTTTTCTTATTAGTTGGTCAACGCACTAAATAAGTCACACACCCACCAAAAAAGGTTCCCAAAACGATGTTGCACGTGATTTTACCCTAAACCGACGAGGGCCAAAATTTTAGTGGCCCTCACTCTACCGTTGCCCACTTCAACATCGAGCATCACCAAGATAGACGTGTCAACCATCACAAACGGTCTCCGATCTCCTTTTCGTCAATTTCAGTTGGGAAGGATCATACAGTCAAAATGCCTTCGGCTGCCGGTCACAGATGTGAGTCGACAACATATCATCACCTTAAGCGTCAACGAGAGAGTCCATCGGCCAGTCAACAGCATGCACGAATTTCGAATTATCGATGAAATTATCACGAAATGCGACTATGTCGTCGACTCTCAAAATGCGCCATACCGACTTGAAGGGCCTTGAACTAACATGATTACAGTATACGTTAAGTAAGTTTTAACCGACGATATTACGACAACACATGAGATTATGAGCAAATGCATCCCCACAACCGATTATCGACAGCAACAAACCAAGATCAAGCGACTATAAGTTATGCAATCACAACCACAACCTGCAACACGGAATTTGAATAAGATGGATCTGGATCATGGCATATCATCACGGCACTAAAATCATGCGCTGTTTATCAACGACGAACCACCTTTTTCTTTTTTTCAACGTTCACCAACGCCCCACCGATTTGCATTATCGACTGCTCAGATATCTAAACCTGCGCCTCCAGCAATGTTCAGTAACCGCAGCCACGACCGAAGACTAACCATCGATCAACAGGGCTCGCCACCTGAGCTACCAGCGCTCTCGGCACACCACCAACCCTGGTACCTCTCTGGTCCAGATCGAGGGTGTTGAGGACGCTAACGCCGCCAAGTGAGTCCCCGATTCCGCACGCCTGCTCTATCACCGCTCTGGAGATGCTCTACAGTTCATAACCTCCGTTTGTTAGGAAACGGAACGTGTGATTGCTGGACACTCCTGAAGGGCAGATTTCAGGTTATGACTACATCACATGTGATAGATATTCTAACAAAGTTCCAGCTTCTACCTCGGCAAGAAGGTCGCCTACGTCTACCGTGGCCACAAGGAGATCCGCGGCACCAAGATCCGTGTCATCTGGGGCAAGATCACCCGCTCCCACGGTATGTTTCACCAATTGTATTCCATATGCCATCTCCCATGAATCGGCCATCTAACGCATTTTCTAAACAATAGGCAACTCCGGTGTCGTCCGTGCCCGGTTCGACCACCCCCTTCCCGCCAAGTCCTTCGGTGCTTCCCTCCGCGTCATGCTGTACCCCTCCTCGATATAATGAAATTTCGAGGAACGGAGTTGGGTTGAGATGGGTTCATGATTTGGCTGCAACGGGTGAGGCAAGGGTACAGAGCTTAGCCTTGTCCTAAAACAAAAAAAGAAAGGGCATTCAATTCAACAAAGTGAAACAACAAACCAACACGTATTGCGGTTGCTCTTGAACTATGTTCTCGAAATTGGGTGTTCATGTCGGGTGATTTGAATTGTGGAGGGCGAGATGGGAAATGGCAAAATGGTCAAGACGCTGTGGAAGGTTGAGGCAATGGAGAATTGGCGCCACGTGTGACGCTTGATCACGAAGCCATATTGTCTAACGTTGATGTCATCATTCTCTGAGTCCGTCATTCGCCAAGTTCACAAACTTGGCCGACCCCAGATTACCATTGACAATCAGGCAAACATTACTCTCATCAGATGTGTCATCATTCAGTCTGATTGTCCTACAGACACCAACATTAGATATCATCAAGTAAAAATACAGAAAAAAATCACAAAATATCAATTTTATCACTACCGCAGCATCATCTGCTCTCCACACTCGTTCATGCAGGTACCAATGAATCTACATCCGCATACCCTCAATATCCAGAACAGCTACGAGAGCCTCATAATACCTTCTTAACTTGTTGTTTATAGCTTCATATAATCCGCTCCGTTAAAAGAAACAACGCCACATTATATGGCAAAAATGTAACCTAGAGGCCTAACCAGGATTCGAACCTGGGCTTACGGAATCAGAATCCGACGTCCTAACCAACTAGACTATTAAGCCGTTGTTTGTTGAGCATTTGACTGTTATGTATATTGATATCTTGTCTCTGGGAGGAGCCAATAGGAGCCAGGTATCGGGGCCCACTTTCTTACGGCTCTCGGGCCGGGCCGGCGATCGGCCATGGAAAGCAAGGTCTCCGGTGCTAATCCCTGCATGCACGCCACAACTTGTGGCGTATGC
>LXGU01000275.1:0-26870 GCA_001640685.1 Catunica adiposa
GTGCTAATCCCTGCATGCACGCCACAACTTGTGGCAGATGCCGTCGTATTGTGGCTAAATCTAGACCATATGTAGACGTAAACCAATAAAATCAAAATCAATTACATGGTGAACTTTGTGCAATGGAGGACCGATCGATGGTGGCAAAGACAAGACCGGCGAGACGTCGAGGGCAGCAGGAAAAGGTGAAAAGGTATATAACGGTGGGATAGGACGCCTTAGAAAATATGAGTTACGGAGAGAGAAGGGTAAAGACTATTTGGTGAACAAGACAATATACTAATTCATCATCATGAAACGGGATCTTTTATTTCTTGCTTTCGTTACCGACGTCCTCGGGGCCGCCGTTGCCATTGACGCCAATGGGCCACTGACGACGACCACAATCTCTTACTCTGTCGGTGTCTCCGGAGAAACAAAGACGCTTTCCCACTCCTCGACATCATCAACAACCTCATCCCTCCCAACTATCCCTGCTTCAAATTCCCTTTCCGAGGTCACTCCACTCTATTGGCCCTGGGAAGACCAGAAGCCCGACAACTGCACCATGAACGGCTGTGTCTGCGAAACCTCCGATACCAAAGGCGACTACTGCGGCAAATGCGACAGGATGAAGCAACTTGGGTCCTTTGGCTATTCGAATAATGTGTTTTATTGTAGTCGGTGGATTTGCTGTATGTATGACTACGAGGTGAAGAGTTGCGGGCTGCTTTCGCCTTGTAATAGCTGGTTGAAAGGATAGATTAGGGATTGATTGGAGATTGATTAGGGCTATTATGGAGTGGGGGATCTCGTTGAGAGTGGCTATAGTAGTTTCCTAGAAGATAGTAATGATGATTATAACTTCCTTTCGGTATACCTTTCTTTTTATGTCAAAGATGACAAGATAATCATGATCCTCGGTCTGTGTAACTTCATGAAGCACAATATCTGTAAGCCATACCTTAAGTTTATTTTCAACTAGAAAGATTCCAGGATCCTACGATTGTCCAACCTGTCCAACCTTGATGACTTCACCGGGGCGACTGAACCAGTTGTGGATTAGGTGGGTTTCCGGTTATACTTGCGGATGACGTTTAGATCGAGTCTAGACGGGCGTAGACTATCGATGGTGCTGGGCGGCCTTGTATTCTCCGAGAAGGTAGCCATGGATTGGTAGTAGGTCCTGAAGTTTCATGACATGACAAGTTATGGTTTCTCAAGTATAACGTCCCGTCCCGGAAGAATGGAGAAAATGTAGATATATAACCCTCAATATACCACCGCTATCCAAGCCCACTAATCCATCCTCCTCACCATCAACATCCACCAATTTTCACTATCCAACATTCAGCAACCAAAATAACATCTATCCAACCATGTATCTCACCGCTCTCCTCCCTCTTTTCCTCACCACCGCCCTTGCCCTTCCCGCCCCTAATGGCGGCCCTGGCGGTGGTTGGGGTGGCGGCTACGGACACGGACACGGACACGGACACGGACACGGACATGACCACGGCGGTCCCTCCCGCACCCGGCACCACCCCGACCCCCACCACACCAACAGGGGCCCTCCCTGGGCTACTGGTACCGGAACCGCCCCTTCCTGGCACCGCCCCACCGGGAGGCCCCACCATGGATCCCCACCCAACCGGCCCCATAGACCCCATCATGACGCCATTGCCAACCGGATGGTCCCCGGGGTTTTCTTCGCTAGAAGGCCGGGTCATGGAGAATCGGGAATCCCTTGGTACCCGATGCCGACTGGCGGGTACGGACACGGGGGGCCAAAAGGGACTGGGTGTGGCACTGGGGTTTTTAGTGTGTTGCCGGTGACATCGACGGATTGGTATGGGGAGGAGACTAGCACCAAGAAGGCGACTAAGACGAAGACAAAGGGTACGGAGACAACGAAGGAGGGAAAGGGATATCAGACTGTCTACGTTGGGGATTTGGAGACGTCTGGTGGGTCGGAGCATCAGGCGCGTGCCGTCGAACCTGTGGTTCCGGATAGTCCTGTTGTCTCTGTTGTTGCAATGGTTAAGACAACGATCACCACGACAACAACCGGAGAAGGAAAGGCTACAAAGTCTACCCAGTCGAAGGAGACTGAGACTAAGACCAGGAGCTCAAGCTCAACATCTGAGGTTCCATCTTTTCCAACGACCTTGCTGGGTGTCTTCCCAACCTTGACGCCTACTTTGGAGATTCCGACCATCAGCGTGTCGCCGGTATTCAGCTTGTAGATTAAGGCTCTTTTGTTGCCGATATAACAGTGAGGGGACAGTGTGGAGAGTGTGGTGGCTGAAGAAGATAGGTAGGACGGTACATATATACATAAATACAGAAAGGAGGGAAAACACTCAGTGTGCAACGGGTTGGATCGTAACCTGGAATAAATCTATATTCATGCTGGGACATTAATGGGTTGTTTAATAGTGTGTGAGTGTGTGTAATATCTAAACTAAAAGACCTAATAAGATCATGTGATTGTGCTGTGATGTAATGTAATATGAAGTGGGGACATGAAACGTGAAGTAACCAACAAAAAGAAACCAACAAGAAGAACATACTTGATCTGTTTTGTGCTCCAGATTCAAGATAAACGATTCCCCACCGGGAACCTTAATCAAACCACCATCTCACCTTTCTCCAATAGGAGACCCCCATACGGAAAGTTACACTCCTCTTCGCTATCCTAGTCTCTCCAACTCGGCTTCTCTACAACCTCCCATCCCATCTCCGCCTCATCTTGTCCCGGCCACCCCAATTCCCCCGGCCCATAAACCAGTGTCGTCCTCGCCCCCTCCAGCTTCCAAATCGCCCCCTCCTTCATAATAAAATCCATCCTCCTGAATGCCCTTGAATCCACCCTCGGATCCGCATCCAATGCCACAATATCCGCCATACAACCCTCCCCTAACCACCCAAAATCACACCCCGTCCATTGGGCCCCACACGCTCTATACCCATTAATCGTCGCCGCTGACAACACTGCGGGCACCGGCACCCCCGCATCAATAAGCAACTCCAGTTCCCTGGCGCCCTGCCCATGGGCAAACACCCCAGTGTCGCCACCCGCAGCAATCGAAACACCGAGATCATAGGCAAGGCGAACGTTGCGTTGCATAGATTCCATGGCTTCGGGATTGAGCGTTTCGACGGCGGCGAGCGTGGGGACGTAAATGCAACCGCGCTGGCGCATGGCGTGGAACAGTTCTTCATCGGCTTCTAGAGGGCCGTGTTCAAGTGATGAGACGCCGGCTTCGACGGCGTTGAGGGCACCTTCGGCGGAGAGGGAATGGGCAGCGACGGGGATTTTGTTGATGCGGGCTTCGTTGACAAGGGCGCGGAGTTCTGCATAGTTAAAGGCGGGAGGACTCAAGTCGCGTTCGTCGATGTCGGTGGAGTACCGGGCCAGTATTGATCGGGATGTGCCTAGTTTGTCCAGCCCTGGCCGATGTTCACAGTAGACTTTGATGACGTCGGCTCCGGCTTTGGCACGGCGTTGTACTGCGGCAACTATACCAGCAATTCCATCACCAATGTCCAAAGTATACGGTGGCCGATCACCAGTAGACCTGGATACGGAGGCAACAGGATGCGTGGCGACAAATAGTCTTGGACCAGGCGTCAAGCCATTCTTGATGCTGTTTCGGAGTTCCGTGTCAAAAGATTGCATGCCCTCAGTGCCAAGATCACGCAGCGATGTATAGCCAGCAAACAAAGCCGCGCGAACATGATTAGCAGCCCGAATTGTGCGCTCAACGACGCTTTCGGAGACCAGTTGTGACTGAACAGAGCGCTCTCTGTAAGAAATAGCTGCAAGTTAATAACTTGATTCTATTGATTATCAATGACATCATCACAATATGTGACCCCGACAAAAGTGGGGCCGCCCGGAAGACCCGAACTTACCTGTATGAATGAAGAAATACATGTGTATGCGCATCCACAAGCCCTGGCATCACAAACTTGCCCCGTAAATCGACATCGCCGGCCCTCGTAATAACCTCGGTATCTTGATCATGTTGTACTAATCTCACAATGCGCCCTGTTATTGTATCGACGTCGATTGATACATGCTCCATAAAAGCCTCGCTCTTGGGCTCATATAACATTGATGTATGGATTGTTGTAATTTGTTTCTTCTGCCTTAACTTCTGCTTCAACTTCTGTCTTTGTGCATGTTGTCTCCAGCTTTCATCATATGTCGATGACGCCGTCGATACCGAGAGCCCAGATGCCCCCATGCGCTTAGAGAAAGCGCCCGATGTGCCCGTATTGCGAGGTGCCGTGCTATGGGTGCTGCCACGGGATGATGGTCTGTGAGTGTTGAATGCGGGTGAAGTCGATGGGAAGATTGCAGGAGAAGCCGAGGCGTGGTGTGGATGGTTGTGGGCAGAACGGGGGAACGGCGGAGGCCGTGTGGGGCGCTGGGAGCTCATCATAATCGCTAATGAGAAAGAGGAGGATTCGATCAAGTTGGGAACCAAAGGAAAAAGAATTGGGTGGCGCAGATTTGGAGATGCGATAAAACCAGAAAAAGAGGCGCCCTAAGAAGGTGTATCTAGTGCGTATTACTGAGATTATCGTTGCAGTAAAAGAGGCAAACAACCAGATCAAGATAATGCTGATTCAGGTGGCAAATATTCCAATAATCAGTCAATTGTCGGCTTGATTGAATAGTGCGAGTATCGATAAGAAATTGAGGTTTCCGGCTTTGGTTAGCTCTAGATTTCGGGCTTGAGCTTCTCGACCCTAAGCTGTATTGGGGCGCCAGCTAAACGTCAATGACTCCAAGTCGACAAGACAAAGGTCGCGATTAGATATCACGGTAAAAAAAAAGCGAGAGTGGCTCCCTTCGAATGATGTCCACGGGGTCGTCGTCTGACGTGGTCGAGCTTCCAGCGTGCAGCAGTGTCGATGCCACAGAGATACAATAGCCACTGCAGGAATCGCTTGTACCGCAGATTTAGGATTGGCGATATGCGCCGAGCTGCAGCAAACAGGTTGTGTTGATGCTGGTCGAGGGGCAATGGGGCTGAAGCGAGGATGCGAATTTCAGTGAAGTCACGATTTTGTAACCCCGATTTTGGTGTATTGGGAAGCTGGAAGATGACGGTCGGGCTTGATGATTTATGGGTGGCGGAACCCCGAAAAATTAAAAGACTATGGGAGATAATATGCAGAAGATCTAAGAGATCAAAGAGAGTAGGAAACAAAAAGAATGGTTGGCGCTCTTAGTGTGATGGCGATATAATAATGTATAGAAATAGAAGAGCAAGCGATGATCAAGAAACTGAATGTGGATAATTCTTTTTTTTTCTTCTTTTTTTTTTACGCGGCGCACAACTTTTTGTTTATTCCAGAACAAGTCTCCTGCTCTTTGCGGTTATGAACTGATGATGATCCAAGGGTGGAAGGTCGCGTGCGTCACAAGTTGTCTTATCATTCGACCATTTAACAGCAATAGCAAAAGATAGTGACCCAATGAACAAAGGAGGTGATGGCCTCTTGGGAAATCACCCACGTTCCAACCTATATCCCGTCGGCCACACAAGATACGTCTGCTTATAAAACACGGCAGGCACTGACGAGTGCTACTGACGTACGGGGCAACTTAGGAATCAGTTGGTCTTACCAGATTGGGCACCACTTATACACCGCAATTACACTGCAATTATACTGCGATTATACTGCAACTGCACTGCCGTTATAAGCGGTTTAATGGCGATGACGAGGACTAAAGAGTCACTGGTTGGGGTCCAGGAAGTTGGTTGGGCTCTTGGTGGTTCGTGATGGTGATGGTGATGGTAATAATGATAAATGCGTATTGTTTGTATGCGCTGGGAGCGGCGGCTTGCATAAAATGTTGGGTTTTTTGGTAAATGACAACAAAACAGGTATTGTTGTATTCTCTCCAACAGGATCCAATAACAGCCTGCAATAGATAATGCGATGTTCCTTGGTTTTCGTCCCTTGATCTAGATTCAGAGATGGATAATCACTGTTCAAAAGACACAAATGGAAATTCCATGTATTCCCGTTTCTTCGTTCTTCGCTCTTCGTCTTATTCTGATGACTTTGTTCGCGCTTTCGCCTCTCAGGTTTCCCGATTAAAAGCCACAAATAAGCTGTATCGGGGCCACAACCACCAGGAACGATAGATCCAGAGTCTCCCGACACACACACAATGTCCCAGTTGGGTACTAATTTTAACAGATAGGGGCAGCCAGATCCAGATAGTTAACTAGGGCTTAATAATAAAGAGTGGCAGTCTGCAAACCCAACTCAGGGCATGCGTTGGTATCTGTGGCCTGGGCAGTCTTTAATTGGAGAGAAGATATGGCCCTGTGAGGAGAAGATTGCAAAGATGCTTTAGTCAGATGTCTCCCACAAGATAGTAATAAAAGACTAGGACGAGTGATGGAGACTGAAGGGATTGTGTTCAAAGACATATAACAAAATTATGAGGAGATCAGGAACACAATTAACATATTTAACCGCACTTCTACTTGCCTTTCTACTTTGTCGATAGAACAAGGTCATATTACTCCAGCCAAGATAATCCCCAACTATCGTCACATTCTCTTTCCACCTAATGGACTTTACTCCCCGGTCCAACCCAGCCCAACCCAGCCTCACATCCTCACATCTCCCACGGCTCACAGGCCCCAGACCGCCCTGATATGACCATCTCACCACTTTCTCAACACCACTTACCATCCACTAACCGTCTAACTACCCATATGCGTCTCATTAGGGTTTCAACATCGTCACCGGCATGTTTCTTCTCATACAAGCACATGTTTCTCAAGATCATATCGATCTATTTCCTAGATAAGGCCAAAACAATCTTTGATATTCCCCTCCCTCTATGTTCAAGTCCGCCTCGAAACTCACAATGCTGATAAGGCGGGCACAAGATCTATGAGGTTGGCTGATAAACCAACAGTTCCCCTGTCTTTGTGCCCCAACATCTTGGGTCTGATGACCAACTGGGACCGCCTCAATATGAAGACCGATGATATCACGGTAGGTTGAGGCGAGTGACGGCCATGTGGGATATGTGCCTGGATAGAAGTGGAGGCGAACAGGAATGTTACCGTGGCAGAGATGGAAAGTAACGTTGTTTGAGTAGAAGGATGAGTAAGATCGTGATTGGAACAACAGATTAGAATATTTAGATGCCTAGACCGTCATACATAATCGAATGGTAGGGTATATGTAATAAATAGGGTTATGCGACAAACTCACTGTGCACTGGAATATAGTTCGCACTTATGTTACATACAAATTAATATGTATACACAGTGTATACATTATATTATGTAAGAACAATGCCAACTTCTTTTTCTATACTTCAGCTGCAACCCAAGCGATAACTTGGACTGTTTCACAACATCATCAAATCCTACAATATTCATATATAGAATCTTCATCTGCATACACCCTACTAAACCTCCGGCAAACATGTCACCCACTCCCCACCAGTACTCCATTACGTCTATTTCCGTCTACCTGACATGCCGTAATACAAGGTGGAGAGTTAGATGGATATGAGAATATTTGGTTGGATTGATTGCGAAGGGGGAGGATAGTCTAGGGATGCGCGGGGACCTGAGTTTTATGGGAGGACATGCAGTAGATAGGAGAGGAGACGTGATTATGAGGAGTGTTTTGTGATTGTTGGTGACTTGATAGGCAGGGTTTAGCTGTGACTGAGGTTGACTAGCAAGGTCATTATCAATTGTTTCAGTTAACTGTAGCCGTGATGTTCCTGCATTTCCATCAAAATTTTTTTTGGCTGAATCATATCAGAACTTAAAATCAGACCTTACGTTAAGGCATAGTAATTGTAATCCTTATGACTACATAACTGAGGCTATCGTAGATCGCCGAGTCCAGTACGTTGACGCGTAGAACTACGGGCTTCGGCAAAGCCTAGGCCACTGGGGATGATCAAGAAACCCATAGCGTTGTGGGGGCTGCAGGGCTTTATCGTTAGTCGGGGGATGGTATGGAGGACAGGCGTTTATTGTATGTTTACAGTAGAGTTCCCCTGCGGATCATGCTCGGGATGTGCTGACGCGCGCTAAGCGGAATTAGCGATAGACAGAGACATTTATGTACAATGATATATGTACTTTGCATATATTGTCTGATGTTTATATTAACATCAAGATAAACGCCAGTTATATTCCCCACAAAAAAAGCACATACGCAGCTGTATCGCCGGCTTAGGAATTGATGTTCGAGGGAGCCGCTCAAGACCCTCTCTTGTTTGAAGAAAAAAAGAAGAAAAAAAACAACAAAACGACACATCTTCTTTTGAAACATCCCAAATCCTCCCCATCACCCAACCAGGCCTCCAATCTATAACCCCTTGATACGGCCTCGCCACACAGCCCCCCGACTCGCCCGAACTCCGTCATTGCCGCCGAGTCCAATAACTTCCTAGTTCCCATCTTTCTTTTCTAGAAAGCCCCAAAAAATGTCATAGACGACGTCTTGCTTTGCGTGTTATTGGTAATTGGGGCTTATGATATCGGTGGGTTCCTGGACGGGTGCATTGGGCAGGGCACGGAGCTCCAGTCGGTTATGAGGGCTACTAAGAATAGATTAGAAGGGCCGTAGTGGAATGTATTTTCTGATATTGAGGGTGCTTGGGCAGTGGGGTTTCCGGGTGAGAGGCTGGGGGGTTGAGGATCATGGACGGGGGTCTTTAGTGGAAGGGAGAAGAGGGTTCGAGAATGAGGAGAGATCGTGGTGGTTGGATGAGGATGAGAGAGAGAGAGAGAGAGAATGTGATGATTTGAAGGAAGTGCGTGACTGTGTGACCTCGGTGGATAATAGCTGGCGGCTGATAGAGAAGATTGGAGAGTATTAGGATGAGGATTTAGTGCTTTCGGGTTGTTCCTGACTAAAGCTTCTACTTGGTTGCTGTGTAGTTGTAGTGAGACACGTGCCTAAACTTGCACTAGATTCCCAAACTAGAAGATTATCTAACGTTCTAGTTGTCATTAATACCAACAAATGACAAACCTCGATCAAAATTCTTCAGACAACCCCTCCAATTCTGCCTGACCATTAACTATCTTAGCCCATATAACCTCCCTGAGCTATACCCCACCGCGCCCCATCTATCACCTGACGACTCCGAAACTATGTCTTCTTCCTCCGCCCCGCTCGGCCATTGGCATCAGGAAAGCTAACGAGACCCTTAGTCCTAGTTCTCCGTTACTGGAAAAAGCTCAAACAAGGTGGCCAGTAGCATCAGACCCAGCTAGTTAACCGCTCCGCCACGGAGCCGGGGGTCTGTGGTGACATTTGGGAGGCAAACGATGACGCTGGTTTTTGCAGGTGAGCTACGAGAGAGTGGAGAGAATGGAAAGAGTGGGACCGTGTACTTGGTCGTGTGTATTATGGCCAGCAGTGCGAGTAGGATGCCGATGGGATAGTGTGAATGTGGATTTATGTATTGGATCATTGGTATTTAGACATTCGGCAGGATTGGTAGCTAAATGCTTGATGGATCGTCTACTGGCCATTACAGCTGAAAAAAAAAAATACGTTGAAGACGTTAATCGGCGGGATAATATTTCGTTACAATTGCTTTGGGTTTAGGAACTAGTGTGACGCTGATAGGGACCAGTAATGATGGTGGGAGACTTTGAAACTTGAATATGGATATATCGGCAACTGTGACTCCGGGAACATTGTAGTGGTGGTGGGTAAGATAGACCTTGCATTAATACGAGGTTGCTTCTAAGGAGGTGAATACTCGCTTGGTTAGTTATAGTTATGTGTTATCTGGCCAATCAACTCCACACTGGCTTAACATCGTGTACAGCTTTTATATGAGATATACTTCTGTAAAAATGACCACTGCCGCCAGCGTGCCATCCATCTACATCGTAAACAGCCAAGTCGATGATACAGTAAACATTTACTGGTTCCCTCCCATTTCACTCAATATCGCTCACGACTTTGAAACGACAAGCAACCGCCAATCTCATCATCGTCCTCATCCAATCCCTCTTCCATTAATCCAAATCCAGGGCATGAATCCCCCCAGCCAACAATTAATCGAAGCTGCTTAAAGCCAGGATTCGAAAACACCGCAAACTCAAAGCTTGACCAGGGGTGATCCGAGGTATACGGTTTGGGAAGGGCGGGCAATTATAGGTAGTTTGATACCAGTTCTGTACGATAAACCAGCGGGTCCTGGACGAGGGTATTATCTAAAGGAGACATTAGAGACATAAAAACCGTGGAACAGACTTCAAAGGGATAGGCACTTATACAATATGACTAGTGTTAATTGGTGGTTATCGCGATCAAGATATACTAAGATATACTTGAGCTAGGAAGAGCTCCACCGGCCAGTAGTAGCGGTAATAGTCTGTTGTAATAAAGCAAGCACTAAATATATGCACTTGCCCCAGCGGGGGTGTGTGGCACCTTTGTCAAAGCAAAGCACACCCCATTCGGCAACTACGAATAGTCGTTTTTCCCCAATACAATGGGATACGTTCCTTCCCTGTCATGGGGGTAAATGCGTGGGTGGTTAGCTCCGTCGCCTGATGTATTTAGATCGCCTCTTTCCTGATTTGAAGCATGTCGTCTTTTATCAAGAAGACTCTTGACTTTTCTCTCGCTTTAATTTCATCCTCTTCTTTTTCCCTCTCTAAATAGAGTCTTTACAGTTTGTTAAGTGGCATTAAGTTTCATTGTTCATTGAAGTTACGAATTATTTCCTCTTGTCGTTTTATTTCCTTCGTTTTATACCTTTACGTTCACTTCTTGCATTCTTCACATTCGCTATCGTCTCTATAGAACTACTACTATTTTACTTGACTTCTCAGTAGAGTTCACCAACATTGACGCCACTCTTTCTGCCAATTGAAGACGACAATTAGTACCTTCATTATTTACACTCGCTACGCGTTTAAAAGTAAATTTGAACAAAAAGAAATCATCATCTGCCAATACAACATATCAAACCTGTCACAATGTACTCATCTCGACTACTCAAGCTTTTGCTTGTCTCACTTGGCCTAGCCATGTTCGCACAAGCCACAATCTTCGCCCACCACGCACCCGGCCGTCACGGCGCCCTAATTCGCCGCGCTGACAAATCCGACTCTGCCGGCGACTCGGCAACCTCTGCCGCCGCATCTCCCACTGCTGCCGTCACAACTAGCGCTGCCGCCACCCCCGCTACGTCTTCCCAGGCCGCTGCCCCGACTACTAGCCAAGCCGAAGCTACCCCTTCGACGTCTGCTGCTCCTCAGACAACGCCAACGACCCCAGCTGCCGCGTCCCCGACCAGCGAGGCTCCCAAGGCCCCGTCGACCACTCCGGAAGCGGCCCCCTCTACTGTCAAAGTGACGACTACTGCTGTTGTTTCCACTTCAGCTGGACAAGCGGCGCCTACCACGTCGCCTGCTGTTGCCCATACTACTACAGCTGCTGCTGGTAAACCTAACAAGGGTGGCTCTTCGCAGGCCAGCAGCACTTCCGTGACCACGATTGTCCTTACGACTACCGATTCTTCTGGTGCCACCATCACGTCAACCACTGTCTCAACGCCCACTGTTAGCCCTTCTCTCTCCAACGGGAACAACGACGCGCCGTCTGGTATGTCGACTAAGACTCGTAACACCGTCATTGGTGTCGCTGCCGGCATTGGTGGTGCTGTTATCTTGGGTGCCGTTGCGTTTGTTGCGTGGAAGATTTGGGGGAACAAGGAGGGTAGGGATGACTCGGATGGGTTGATGCACAGTAGTTCGGCGGGATACAGGGTTATGGAGACGGCGGAGACTGGTTCAGCACATGGGGGCAACATGGGAACGGTTGGGTCGAACCGGAATCCGTTCCAGTCGACTTTGGAGAATTACCATGCGCCGTCGCATGTTAATGCTTCATCAAACTTTTAAAGAGAGTCCGGGACGGATAGTTGCTTTAGGTGACAGTTACGTGCGGGCGCGGAATGAAGGCTGTATATAAAAGATTAGGATTTTCGTTCATTTCTCATTTTTATTTATCATTTTGTCTACTGGAGCTTCGGGGACAATTCTTGGGATCCAGATGGATGGGCCCGGAGGCCACGGTGGCGACCGGGTGTTGCTGCGGTGGTTTTCGTCTTACGGTGCGATGGGTAAGAGATGAATATGGATCTCTCCGGGATAGTTGATACTCTATATTGTGTTTTTTAATTGGATCTTTACAGATGGGGATTTAGAAGACGTGGGTGGATATTCATTTATTTGAGAGGATGTCATGGCATTGTTATGTGGGAAGGCATTCATGTTTTTTTTGTTTTTTTTGTGTTTTCTTTTAGTCTCTAGTATACTTTTACTATGTTATACATACATCATGGATCAATTTACTTTCTCAATACTGTATAATAAAGGCAAACTTATACTGAAATCATGATTTCTTTTTGTCTCTTCGGCTTTGGCTTCAAATACTGGGAGTTAGAAGTTGTTAGATGTACTGAACGCTGATTGGCCCAGGGCGAAACACTAAACTAATACTTGGTGTTTCAGATTGATGCGAGGCTCGGGGCCGAGGGGGGATAGGAGAAAGTTGGCTTGGGTGTCAAGGATAGGTTTAAAAAGAGTATTATCTTTACCGGAAACCAGAAGTCGATGAATGGGAGTAAGTATGGTATCGAAGTGAGTTTAGTTGTTCTAGTTGCCGGAGTGCTAGAGGATTGTATGTTAGTGCATTGGGTCAAAAGTTTATATACATTCATTATTGGTGTAACTTGAGGCCATTGCCTGAGATAATCGTATAGGTTCTTGTTGTCTTGACTATAATGTTCGTTCCGGCTACAACCACAATATTTGGTTGGTTGCTACATATACTTTCTACATTTGTGAAATTCCACCCATTAACTATCACCGTCTGTTATCACTCTTTATCATTGTCCACTAGCTCCCAACTCCGCACGGCCACCCATTGACCGGGGTCGGCCATAGCCAACCGTGATCCCCGGCCACTTATCCAGCCCTTAATGCGTTTTGCGTTTTACGTTTTGAGTTTCTTCTTAGTTGGTGACTTTGTGAGTTGTTGGCATGGTTTCAATCTTGACTTTGTATTTGTTGGTTTCTGAGATATTCTAGTATTATGGCGATTTCTCATCAAAGTTCATGCCATTTTTGTTTGATACTTTATTTCTTTTCTTTTTATATTCTTGGTGATTATACTACAAACGACTGGATATTTTGTCTTATACTTTGATATAAATTGGATTTCGATACTCGACTTGTGTAATCTAACGATTCATTCCGAAGGAACCGCCCGTACCACTAATACCCACATAACCCGCAAAACCCGGCATCCTTCACATACGATATTCACTACCACCTCCAACCACGCACACTACTCATCTACCATAAAACACCATCCTATTACCATGCGCCCTTACTCCCAACTAACCGCCCTTGCGGCTATCCTTTCTTTCTTCGCACACCATGTTACGGCAGTCCAACTAAAGGATGAGTTGAATTCTGGGTGGACGTTTGGCTTGATGCCGAGAGATGGGGTTGTGAATTTGCAGTCGTTTTCAGGGGCATTAGGGGGGATTTTGCCAGACCCAGTAAGTTGAGAGATGGAAATATCTGTTTGGAGGATAGATGAGAGACTTCGAGATGGCGGTTGACGATTGTTCAAGCGACAAGTGTTACCATGTGGATGTAGATGGCTAGCCACTTATATTCCCGGTATATGCTATCTATCAGCACTATCGGTCGCCGCCATTCTACTTCTGTACATGCTTATTTATCAAAACCCAAATACTAACGTCTCGCAGATTGTCAAATCTAACGACAAGAAACGCCCCTTCGAGGTCAGTGGTGATACCTTCGTAAGTCCCTCTACCTTCATATATTCATCCATTCATTTATCAATTTATCCATCAATCAACTAACACTCCCATTGCTCTCCCTCTCCAGCCCGACTATGCCACTGCCGCTGGCCGCTCCTGCGACAACCAAAAAAATAAATGTGCAAGGGCAGCAAACGCTGGGAAGAATAAGGATTTCTCGGTAGGACAGTGTGACTCGCAGAATTCGGATTGTCATGGAGCGATTACGAAGGCGACGGCAACGGTATTCGCGGAGGCAGATTTGGCATTGGTGACGTCAACTTCGGAATTGGATATCTTTTGCGAGTTGTAGGAGAGGATGAGATGGCGGTGAAGAGACAGCGGGGTGAGAGAATGCTGAGGGGGTTTGCTTTGGGTGTTTTTGGTCTTGGTGGCTCTTTTAGATTTGGGATATTAAGATAGTGGTTACTTGGTAATATTTTTGATCCGATATTTGTCATAAATTTCGTATATCTTTCGACCAGTCGTGATGTTATCGGATGCCAAGCAAGTCAATCTTGACGAACTGATGCCGTTGATACCTACGTCATATCACACCGATCCTTTCAGCCCAGAACTAGTTCTACTTATCAAAACCATTTATCTGCCATGTGCTCATGTCGTCTCAGCTTGATGTTGTAGCAATCATGCCAGTGGCCCTGGAGGAGCAGAGGCGAAGGAGTGCGGTGCATAAGTGGTAGAACGTGACTGATTCAGATGAGGATTTGAGTGATATAGTGGGTATATATGATGATCTGAAGTTCTTGTGTCTATTATGAGGATCCCTAAGCGAATGTTGTGGTTCCATGATTAGAGTTCCATAATGGTGATGTTAGTATGTGGAAGAGATCACGCGTAGTATACCCCGCAATGTCAGATAATCCTAGCCACTAATCAACAACCACTATAACCCATGTTCAGTCAAGAATCATGATATCACCACAACATCTGCACATGTTTGCAGCTAATGTCCTTGTAGAAGCCCTGATTGAATATTCTCATTGCAATTAAAATAGCCTCGATGAGCTGTTCAATTATTGTAATTGTAACTACTAGTCTCATTGTCTCCAAGCTTGTGATAATCGCTCGATGACAAGCGCCATAAGGATCACGTTAAATTCACACTATGACGGAAACATACTAACTCAGGAGAACCTCAATAAAAAAAGACCGTGATATATGATTGGCCGAAAAAGCCACTAGAGAATCGATTGTATTCTGGAAATGGGAGATTCAGTACTCACTAGTCTGCCAAGCTAAACGACAGGCTTTCACGATAGCTACTAAAGCTACTCTGTAGCCACCAACAGCCATCAATAAGCAAATAAGTCAATTAAACAACACTTGCCAAATTAATCTCATTATTAATAAAGGGACATGCACTGTCGCTCAGCGGACCAAACTAACCTCCCAAGAAACCCAAATAGACATCGCCTCTACTCCACGGTACTGCGAGAGGTACTTCCTAGCCACATAAAATGGATGGATATTGCCCGTATAGGGTGTTGTACATGCTTGCCAAAGCTTGTCCTCGGGGCTAGATATTGGTTAGTGGAATAGGTGGTGGTGGATAGTGGATGAGACTTTTGGGGATTTTGAGGTGACAAGGTGGATGGTGGGATTATAGGGCGGTCAATGGTGGGGGAGTGTTGGTGGGAGGAGACGGTTCGTTCAGATGACGATTGGTTATCATGGGGGCGGAGAGCTTGATGAGGGATGTGGTGCATGGAGAAAAATGGGACTGTATATACTGTATTAACAATAATGGGAGGGGTAAAGTCGTGACATTTAAGTTAGTTATGAAAACTGAATATTTTTTATTCTATTGATCCAGAGTGTGAAAGGGGATTGTAGAAGGTATGAAGCAACTTGCCACCGTTTTGTGATTACTTAATGTATACTTTTGTTAGAGAATCATCTCGTTTACCTACCAGTCTAGATACAATATGCGCCATGCCCTCTAATCACCAACTGTGATACTTCTGCTCTCTTGTTTTCATACACACTGTATACCATAGTCTTCCTACGTTGCTTCTGCACTCAGTAGCTCTGGCGCATCCCGCATTCCACAGTCAGCCTATAGACCCTACCCGGATATCTTCTCTCATTGCTTTGAGTATATCTGCAGGAATTCCTACAGATATCGTTGCCGTCATTGTGGGTCTTGGCTGCCGCTTGTGATGCATATGCAGTTGTAGTTTGACCCGCTAGCTAGGAAGAGGATAATCTTGTGACGGATGGATGGATGGTTGGTTGGACGAGTGAGGGAGCGTCAAAAAGAAAAAAAAACAATGGTTAGAGGTATAGATGACGTAGAAGAGGATAAGCCGATTAGGCATTTTAGAGATGTTGATTCCTGGACATCTCCACTTGCTGCCTTTCATTTGGCTAAAGATAGACTGTCATGATATCCCTGGTCGAGGCAAACACAGTATGACAGCGTTAGAGCCCCAAAGGACCACCAACAACAACAACCTTCATATGCATCTTGAACTATCCGCCGCCACTGGCTGACTGACTGATGCTACCCATGCTTTAATCCCATGACCCTGGGATGCTCCCTCTATTGGCCTAATCCTTGAATTCTTCAGACTGTTTGCCGGTTTGTGTTTGGGACGGTTTACTGGATTGGTGAGTGAGTGAGGTGACGGATTTGATTATATTGGAGGCTTATTTGGCTAAGTTGGGGAAAGGGAAGATGTGCAACACATGTCAAAAGTACGCGTCGCGTAGAACATGAAATGATAGTATTTTAGGCTTATTTCTTTTTTTTTTCCCTTTTACTACTGGTATATTTTAGTACTTATTGGAAGGCCTCAGTGGAGCTTTCACTAGTAGGCTTTCACTTACACAAGCTTAATTACGGCGGGCGACTAACTGTTTCTTCTGTTTCTTCTGCTTCTAATACTAGAACTACTAGAGCTACTAGAACCACTGCTAGAGCCTCTGTGCTTACTTCCCTTGTTCGTCTCGTCTCAATTCCATTCCATTCATCCTTTCGATCCTCTTCAGTCTGTCAGAGCTCCAACAAAGCTTCAGCAAACTGGGCGTCCCTTGTCACGACTCTTTTGTCCTGTCTGTGGTGTTTCTCGATCCCTTGTCCGTGTCTTGCTTGGTTGTTCATCATTGAGACCTAGCACTGGAGATGGAGAACGAGAGCAGAGGGAGCCGAGGATCTTCTGACGAGTTGCCTATGGTTCGTTAGGACGTGAATCCATACAATTATACCCATCATCAACTCAACACACCTTGCCCCTTTTCTCACGTTTTTTATTCTCTTTATTATTTGTTTTTTTCTTTCTTTCATATGGTTTTTCCTTTTCGTTACTTGTCGGTGGTATTTATTAGTTGTTTGCTTAAGAGAAAGAATTTAATTGGTAGCCTGCTGATTCACGCCTTGCCGCCTATAAAGCAGATGCTCAGTTGCTTGACCCGCTTTCAGAGTCTTTAGGCCTATGATTCTCCGCCTGTCAGCCCTTGATTGACCCCAGCAGAGTAGGCTCCGTCATCCCCTCCTTCATAAGTGCAGAACCCCAGTCTATATCTCTGCATCTTCTTCTTCCTTGATTTTTTTGCTTTGGTCCGATCCGACTGGCGACATTTTCTGTTAGTGCCTTTGCTTGTCCACCGCTTTTATTTTCTTTTGTGTGTATTTCATTTACAGTCATTTGCATTGCTTCTCGCTTGTTTCTACATCCAAACTTTTCCCTAATCCCACGACGACCTGCATTATACATAACCTGGACGCACCCATTTGCAGCCGACCGATTACCATCACGCCAGCTAGCAGTTCATTGTACGGAACGAGACAACAAGATTGTCGCATCTTTTTTTTCTTTCTTTTTCGGACAGACATTGACCTTGTTCTCTGATACCCACACTTTCACTACGACGCCAATTCAATAAGAAGAAGCAAAAAAGGAAAGAAAAAAAAATAGAAAAAGGCAATAATAACCAGAATTACAAGGTGTCGTGGTATCTAATACTGGAGCCAGCCTTTTTCCTCCGGATCTCGCTAAGCTAAGTGTTAGCTGCCCCGTTCCTTCGAAACTTCGAAACGCGCTTGTTGTTCTTTTTGGCTTCTCGGTTGGAAAATCGACATTCCATTCTTGTCCACAACAGTTACAACAAATCCAAGATACTTCTTGTTTTCGGCCTTTTGTTTGTCACAGGCTCTCCTTTGTTGACTTGGTTACATACCCAAGATCTCTAGAAACATCAGAGACTCAGTTGCGGACGATCTCGGATTCGTCTGCGCTGATCTCGAGTGGTAAGTTTAATGTAAATCCCCAGTCTTACCTTTATGCACCACCAATCCGAACGAGACAATCGCCCACACCCACATTGGCTACTTCCATGAGATCCATATCGAGACCTATACATATGCACAATCAAGGGCGGGCAAGAGATAAAGATATATATATCTGGCAACCAGAGTTTAACAATGGCGATATGGACGGGGACCTGTTTCCTGCGGCCTGCGATCCGCCCGTTGAAGCCGCAGACCAGTGCCAATACCCAGGGCCGCCATTGCGACCTCCAGGCCGTTGTATGGTCGCATCGTATTACCAGCTAGTCATGCACAGAACCACAACGCCGGCTCTACCAGCTCGAATCTACCTCGTCCAGGTTTTGCCGTATCAGAGTTGTTATTGTTTCCCCAAGCACAAACAGCGAGCCCAGGAATTTATAGCGGTAGCCACAGAGTCCTTGACTTGACAATCCCTCTCTGGAACTGCAGATCGGCTGTATACCAGAGGCGATTCCGTAATCGCTGTTGATTTAGGGCATGGAAACTCGCATAATCTTCCCGTGGGATCAATCTGCGTAGCACCGCCAGTGTCTTCTGTCAGTTTGCTGCTAGTCATCGATTTCTGCTACTAGCCGCCCACCTGCGTTCTCTTCTGGTTCGCATCTACGCCTCTCAAGAAGGGTTCCTGAGAATCTACAGACATTCCACCTGTGTTTAGAGTCCCTCACTCCTGGCTCTAGCCCCTCCTGACGTACATGCCGCTCCCCTCCTTCGCTGGGGGCCCTCGATAATAGCCTGTACTCTGTCCTGGTTTAATCTGGGTGCCCTAGATAGGCCGTTGCCCTTTTCTTTGCATTGTGCCTGCATAGTCAATCCCTTGTGGGTAGCCCTTGAGCCTGTTCGCTGCCCTGGCTGTGATCCCGTTTGTGCCCTGGCTGGACTCTTTAGGTCTCAGTTTACCCTAATAATACTGGACTTGTTGCCGAGACACTCAAAAAACAATAACATTGAATCAATTGTTTGGTCTCTCGGTGCTCTGAACTTGTTCACACGTCTCCACTGGTTGTCTTGATTCGGACACGCTCATGCCCTGAGCTTCCATTCCGTTACTGCATATTCTTTTCAAGGACAAAAAGCTAGACTAAGATCTGACTTGACTGACACGTTCCCATCTACTTTCGGATCTACAGCCCTCTAGGAAAACGTCTTCTTCCCAGAAGCCCACAGTCTCGCTTCCTCCTCGTGCCTTAGCACAGGACGGTTCCATTCTTTCACACTTGACTTCGCCTACATTTTCTACCACATCCACTGCTGACGGAGAGGACGAGGTTTCGTCATCACCAATTCTCCCCTCGCTACCCGCGCCTGTGCTATCGGAACGAGTGCGTGACCTCTTGCGCACCCCGCCGACTGCCTCCTCGCCTCAGCACTCATCTTCACCAGTCGCACCTGCTCCTGCCGACGACACTAGTGACAACGACAGCGACCTTGCTTACGGAGCCCTCGACGGCGACGAAGTCCTCATTGACCCACGCAGCTTCATCACCAGCTGGGGTTCCCCATATCCCGAGTCCGATAGTGAACAAGTCCGCTTACACTTGCGTGAACCCCCCAACCAGAGCGACTCCGATATTGAAGAGTCCTCGGAAGACGAGCCTATTCACACCCTCGATCTCCAGACCCCGTTTTTGCGCCCACCACCAGAGCTTAATCGCGCGGCTCCTACTGACGCACCAGCGTTCCCTTCTGCTTCTGCGCTTGTTGCTCGTGCTCGTAGAGGTGCCCGCGGTTTGACCGAAGAGTGGATTCGTCAGCACACGGCTTCACCAGAAAGCTTCTCTTGGTTTGCTGAAAACGACGCGGCCCACCGTCCCAACACTGCTGCCTCCGTAACCGGCACTGCGACCATCAGTGGGCACTCTTCGCTGAGGAGCTCATTTTCTGGAAGCGCTGCCCCGTGGCATTTGAACGAAGGGTCGATTGATACCCCAAGAGGATCCCTTCGTGGAAGAAGTAGCGTGACGCGTTTTTTGTCTAATCAGTCGAAGCGTTCGAGCGTGGAGACTCTGCGTGCCCCTCAAGAATCACCATCACAGCAAAATATGACTGCCGAGTCTGAGTCTGTTTCGAGTTACGCAGCATCCGCAAGTACAGAAAAACCACTTCCTGCCCCCCCTTCGTCTTCATCACAAAATACAAACATCACATCCAAAATGGAAGATTCTGCACCGCCACGGGTTCCCGCTAAGGAGAACCGGAAGTCCAGTGTTTCATTTAAAGAGCAATTACCACCGCGAGTCCGGAAGAAGATTCCATGGAATGGCAAAAATATCCTTTTCTGTCTACCTCGAGAGGATAAGAGAGGAAAGGATGGTAACACAGTTCTTTCAAAGGAAGATATTGAGAGACTGTATAAAGAATGGAAGGATCTCGGATACAATACCGAAGGATGGGCTCTGGAAGATCCGCCAGACGGCCACGCTGTGGCTGATGTCGCCCAAAGTAGGACGGATTGGCCCCTTCCTGAGGATATTGTTGAGGAACGCAAAGATATTTCCTACAAGGTTACACTTCCTGATTTAAATGGTAAGCATAAATGAGATCCAAGTATTGGTATGGTAATAAAGAAACTAACCGCTGCGATGTAGCTTGGGCTAAGTATAAGCAGGAGTTGCAAGAAGCCAAGCTTAGAGCTCTCGGTGTATTGACTTCTGAAGATGCCCCTATTGCCCCGACACCTTCTCCGGGACCGACACAGTTTTCTCACCGGCGTATCTCCACTATGCAGCATCCCGGCCAGGTCTTCTCGCCACCATTGGGGTCCGCTACTAGCGGTGGCTTTGTCTTCCCTCCCCCCTTCAATAGAGGTGCTATGAACCACAGCCCTGGTCTTAACTCGGTACCCACTCCTGTTTCTATGCACGGCCACCCTGCCAAGTACAACAACCGGCAGTCTATTTCGATCCCATCCGCCCACTCACCATACCAAATGGGTCACCCGTCGCCTAGCTGGGCTCAACAAGCCATGATGCACAACATGCAGCGGGTTGAATCACCCCTGGGCTACCCTTTGATGTCTCCTAGTTCTCCATTCCAACCTGGTAGCCCTGCTATGAACATGCACCAGCGTCACCAATCGATGCAGTACCCCATGGTTACTCAACAATATCATCACCCGGTTGTACCTATGCAGATGCCGCCTGCCCGCCATACTCCTATTATGCGCGAGATTGTACACGAAGAAGAAGAAGAGGAAGAAGAAGAAGAGCAGCCTCAGCCCCAGCGGGAGCCCACCCCAGAACCTCCTAAGATTGAATATGCCGCTTCGCCTGCCCTAGAAAACGAGGACTACCACCTCGAGAAGCAGTTGGCTAAGGAACTTGACCACGAGGACTACAACCCCAACAATGAGCCTTCTCCGATGCCTGAAGCCGCTGCTACTGCTCAAGCTTCCACCTATGCTCCCCCTCATCAAAGACGATCCTCAGTTCAATTTGCTGGTTTGCCTACTACCCAGTTTGCCGCTAACAACACGGTTCTTCACCATCCGCGTCCTCACAGCCGCGGCCACTCATTGGCCAACAACTTCTATATAGATAAGGCCGAGGGTCCCGATGACAGCTTGGCCAGCCAGCTCCGTTCGTTGAATGAGGCAGAAACTGCGCAACCTGAATTCCCTGAGGTCCAAAACAATGTTGTTGAAAGCAACACACCGGAGCCCCAACAGCCTGCTTTCAACTTTGCTAAGCATGTTGGTGCGCACCAGCACACCTTTTCGACTATTCACAGCAATCCGTGGAAGGATTCCCAATCCGGAAATACCACGGGACACGCTGCAAACAACTCGAGACAGTCTAGCCATGGTAGCAAGGCGTCGCTCTCTAAACTTAATGTTGAGGCTCCGGAGTTCAAGTTCAATCCTACTAGCAGTTTCACACCTAGTGGTGGCTTCAATTTTGGCGCAAGCACTTCATCGTCGACTTTCGAGCCTTTCGTTGGTGCTGCCAGTACCGTAAATAACGTAACCACCACTCCGTCGTCTACCAAGATCAGTGCTGCTGCCCCCACCTTCTCGCCAGGTCAGAGTAGCTTCGACTTTAAGAGTTTCCGTCCCGATGCGCCAGCTTTTACTCCATTTACCCCCGGTGCTAGCGCCCACAGCAAGAGCGACAGTAACCACTTCACTGGCGCTATATTTGGCAGCGTAGAAATCCCTGATGTTGTCAAGCCACCCAAGAAGTCGAAGGCCATTCCGATCCTCCCGCCCACTACCTCGTTTACCGAGAAGAAGGAGGAACTTGAGGAGCCTGAGCAGGAATACGATGCCGAGGGCCGCCCTATTAGCACTGGGCGGACTAAACGGGCCCGTGGCCGTGAGTTTGGTGAACGGGATGAGGAGGACGATCAGGTCCCTATGTTTGCTGAGCCTAGTAAGGAGGATATCGCTTTGCGCGCTTCGTCCGAGGAGAAGATTTCGGAGGAGGAGGACCTCGCTACACCTGCCCTCGATACTTCGATGACTCTGAACTCGGATACTAAACCCAGTAGTGCTACAAGCCCCTCAGTTGAGTCTATTGGGCAGAGTGCTGCCAACTGGGCACCGTTTGAATTTGACACCAAGTCTGATATGCTCAACTTTAGTGAGGCACGTCCTTTTGGCGACGACTGGTCGCCAGCTCCTGCTAAGAAGAATGGTCACAAGAAGTCCCTCTCGGTAGCTGCCAAGGTTTTCGTTCCTGGCGCCAACGCTTATGAGGTGGACCCTGCGGCGGACGCTAAGTCTGACACTGATGATGCCTCTGAGGCTCTTGAATTAGCGATTGCTGCGTCAAAGGAGTCAGAGTCGGAGATGTCAGATGCTGATGAGACGACGCCGATTCCGGAGCATTTCCCTAAGGAGATTTTGGGTGCTGCACCTGTATTGCCATTGCCAGTTATCGTATCATCGAATAGCCACAAGCTTGCTGATGCTCCTGCGTTGCCCCCACCTCGTGTTGGACGGACTGGCATTCAAGCCTCGCGATTTGCATCGCCATCGCCTGTTCGGGAACCTGTTGAGCAAGAGGAGGATACAGAAGTGGGCGATATCGTTGAGCGTGAGCTTGAGGTTCCCCAAGATGCTGAACTGGCGATTGCCTCTGCTAAGGATCACCTTACCTTTGAAGAGATTGACGACATTATGCTGGAGCTTAACAGAAGGGATCCTACCCACGGCGAGCTCCGGACTGCTCCTCGCTGGGAGACGTCTAGCCCGTCGCACTTGCTGCCGATTCAGTCAGGTGACTTCCGGAGTGCTAGTCTTAGCCCTTCGCGTCACCACATGCACAGCGAAATTGTGCGGTACGCTACTTCTGACATCGAGGATCCGTTCATTGACCCTCCCCGCAGTGGAACCTCCTTTGCTGGGCCGATCCGTCGTATTAACGGCGTTACTCAAGATGAGCCCAACAGTGACTGGGATGGTACCTTTGCTAACGACGAGGAAACCAAGTTGGCGCCGAGAGCTACGTTCTTTGATGGCCGGGTCAATCAATTGGTTGACGAGGTTTTGGCTGCGAGGTTGGAACCTTTGGAGAGAGCTTTGTTCACTATCCAGGATTCCTTGGTTTCTAAGCACCGGAGTCAGCGGACGCTGTCTACTGATATCCAACAAAGTGATGCGGATGATGAGGATGAAGATCCTACCTATGGTCGCAATGTGAGCCCACGTCGCGATAAGCGTCTTGATGCTATTCGTGCGGCAGTTGCTGAGGCTATGACCCAGCAGACTGCCAACTTCACGACCACCCCCGCTGATCAGTCAGTTCTCCTTTCTGCTATTGAGGATCTAAAGACTCAGATCGCCGTTCCGCGATCGATGCCTGACGAGGCGCCGTCCAAGATTGAGGAGATGCAAGCTCGTATTCTTGATCTTGAGCAACGTCTTCACATGGAGGAGTCTCGTGTCCACAACGAGATCAATGATCGCAGATCTGCGGAGGACCGTGTTGCCGAGCTTGAGCGAACCCTCCACAATGCGGAGAGTCGCCTTCAGTATGAACTTGCTACGCGCAACCTTATGGAGAACAACCTTCGCCGTGAGGAGGATCGTGTTGAGCAAGAGATCAAGTTGCGTCGTGATGCTGAGGATAAGGCTGCCGAGGTCAACAGACTCGTCAAATCCATCACTGAGGACAAAGAACGCCTGGAGAGGCAGCTGGCAGATATGGAAGAGATGGCCACCCGAACGGGACCTACTGTCCCTGCTGCTGCGGCTATTACGGACGATATTAGACTAGCGGCTGTCGAGACAGAGTTAGCTCTTTCTCGCCAGGAGGTTGCTAAGTGGCGTGCTGAGTCAGAGGCTAAGGATGCGTTGGTTGCCAAGCATGCTGCTGAAGTCTCTGCTGCTCAGAACGAAAGTAGCCAGCTGCAGAAGGTCCTTGGTAGCCTTGGAGCCCAAGTTGAAGAGAATGAGCGGATCCGCGAGAGCTGGAAGGTGAAGTTTGTCTCCCTGCAGTCGGATATGGCTACAGCTACTCAGCAAATTAGCGATGAGAATGCTCGTAGGATCCTTAAGGAACAACATATGGTTGCCCGCCAGGAGGTCCTCGAGGCTAAGCTTCAGGCTGAGGCTCGCACTCGGGAGCGTCTAGAGAGAGAGGTCGAGCGTCTTGGTGATTTTGAGCGTGAAGGGGCCCGTGCTATCAATGATAACAAGCGTCTGGAGCTTCTTCTTGCGGATATGCGCACCGAGAACCATAAGTTGCAGATGGCGGCCATGGGTGCACAGGGCAGCGTTGAGGGAGCTTCCAGAGCTGTCCTTGAGCAACAGATTATCTCCCTTCGCGCTGAACTGGAGACGACGAGGGCTTCCAAGGCGGTTGCCGCTGTCACTGCGGACCCTCAGGTTATTGAAGATATTCACACTGATTATCAGAACCAGATCGCCGTTTTGCAACAGCAGGCTCAGTCTCAACAGCAGATTCTCAAAGAGCGTGTCAGCTTGTCTAATGGCATGTCCGAAACACTCAAGGTTCGCGTTGCCCACCTTGAAGAGAAGCTTTCAATTGCCCAACAGGCTGCCGCCGCTGCTGTCCAGCGTGTCCGGTCGAACTCGACTGTCCCGGCTACTGCCAAGTCTTCGGAACTTCCCGAGAAGATCTCGCCCCAGGCGCTCAGAGAGTCCATTATGGTTCTCCAAGAGCAACTGCTTGAACGTGAATCGCGCATTGATGAACTTGAAGAAGCTGCTAAAAACGCCGAGGACATTGACGGGAAAATCGTCAAGCGTGATGACGAAATTGTTTGGCTTCGCGAGCTTTTGGCTGTCCGCCACGCTGACCTTCAAGACATTATCAGTGCTCTTGAGGCCCCAGCGTCTGGCTCGTTTGACCGCGAGGGCCTTAGAGATGCCGTGATTCGCCTGAAGGCCAACTTGCAAATGGAACAACAAGAACGGGAACGGGCGATGTCTGGAGGTTCCTCGATTGCCTTGCCACTTCTGGCCAAGACTTGGTCTGAGAAGGCCCCTAAGGTCGCCTCGGCTGTTGGGCCATTGGCTGCCGCTTGGGGTTCATGGAGACAAAATAAAACTAGCTGGATCCCTAGCGTCCCGCCCGTCCCTTCGTCCGTCCAAGCTGCTCAGGCTGCCCGTCGGCCTCCTCCAGTTGCCACTCCAGCCAATACCAACACCGTGATTGCCGCGTCCATTGCGGCATCTGCGGCAGCGGCTGGACCACCTCCGCCGCCTTCGGCATCTACCGTGTCTGCATCTGTTGCCACCACCGAGTCCGAAGACGTTAAAACTCCCACGGCTACCGTCGGCCCTACATTCCCAACTTCTGCGTTTACCACACCACCTCTAGGCCCCCGGCCTGCTGTGGCGCCTAGAGTGATTTCGTCATCGGGCGCTAGAGCTCCGGCATTCACGGCGCTGTCGGCGTATGCGCCTAAGGATGAGAATGAGGTGCAGATGACAGCGTTTAATGCGACCGGTAGGAGGATTACGTCGGGGACAGGTGGAGAAGGGGGGCAGATTGTTATGCAGAAAGTGAGAGGAAGAGGAAGGGAGGTGTCACCGGACTTTATGGGTGGAGGTTATGATGAAGACGCACAGGGAGTATTTGATGAGGACGATTTCTTTGAGGATTAAGGAGGTGAAGGGTGATGGTTGATGGTTGATATTCTGTTGCTGCTTTGTCTCTTTTTGTTTTGTGTTGATTTTGTGTTGATTTTGTTTCTTAGTCTTCGATATCCGTTCTTATGTTACATGAGATCTAATGTTTTTTTCCTTTGTCTAATAATTACATTGTTTTCTTGCTATTTATATTTCTACTATTTGTACGTATATTTTGATTCAGGCTACATCCACCAAATGAATCTTCTGCTCAGCAGAATTAGTGTTTTACTTTATTATTTGGGCTGCCAAGTATAGCTTCAAACAATTGAAGGGTGAATAATATATGATATTGCCCTCTTATGTGAGTGCAGAAACAGGTAGTTCACTGGTCATGTTAAAATATAGTCTGATGTGTCAATTCTTGATGTTACACATGGCTAGCGAAGACAAGTACACTATGGTTTCAGCGTATCGCGACATGTCTAGTGATAAGGCCATTGAGGAATTAATAGAGGATAGTGAATATGAATAGGAGCTAGAAGTTATAATATTTGTTTTTAAGTTATGACATATCTTAGATATTATGAAGTATTTACAAAAACCAAAAATACAATAAAAACAATGAAACAAAAAAAATAAAATGCAAAAAGAAATGTCGA
>LXGU01000276.1:0-26585 GCA_001640685.1 Catunica adiposa
CCACTACACCACGAGGGCAAGCTGATACTCATAACGGGTGATCTACACGGTCAACAGAAGGGTTAGGGTATATAATATAATTTACATATTAACTCCGATTGCCTTCGCATTCGTTATTACGAGTCCCTCAAATGATCCTCAACCCGTAGCCTTCCCATCTTGGTGATGGCATGACCTGTCATGCGTCCACCAAGGAAGTTACCTTTATGGTGTGACTAGATTTCTAGCCCACAATGAACAGGGTTAGTTAGCCAAGCGATTATGTGTTGGCAAGTGAAGGCGCATAAGGAAACATCCACATTGTTGCAGGTGCGAGCCTAATCGGACAAAGGAAGGGAAAAGAGCGCGGAAGCGGGATTAAAGTGCATAAATAGAAGCATAAAAAAAGGACAGAATTTTACTTTTGAAAAGACTATGAAAAGAGTACTGAGTCATAAATCATTGTAGACACCAACAGTGTTTGAACCATCACGCTAGAAGTTAACTGCATCCACACAAAACCCTTATTGTACAAAATAAGGGTCGCACCCACCAACTACCTTCATCAAGCGAATCCTTGTATCACCATCCCTCAACGACACTGACCTTGACATTCAATCCCTTCCCTACCCTCGTGAAGAACCTACCCATCTCCGTATACTCTAGGAACTCTAAGTTCTCATCTCTCTTATCCACCATCTCAAATCTAAACCGCCCCGCCAATAACGCTACCAAACACCCCATCTCTGCCTTAGAAAACGCCATTCCCAGACATCCTCTTGGCCCATGCAAGAATGCTCCACTAGCATATGGTGTCCCGGCGCCCCCAGCGGCATCCCAGCCTGTCAACTCACCCTTCTCATCCGCAACCAGCCATCTTTCAGGACGGAAAACGGAAACATCGGGACCCCAAACACCAGGGTTGCCGTTGATGGCCCAGGGGGACGTGGCCACTTTGGTCCCCTTAGGGATCATCACGCCCTCAACAACGGTATCGACAATCGCGTATCTCTCCAGCCACGGAACCGGCGGGATCAACCGTAAAGTTTCGTGGATGACAGCTTGAAGATAATGCAACTTACCCGTAAGCCTCGCATCAAAGGATTCACCCGAGCTCACCGGCGGGATATTATCCCTAATTTCCTTACGGAGCTTCTCGGCAACATCAGGATAAACTGCCAGCACCCACACCATCCATTGGACCGCCGTCGCCGTCGTCTCATGACCGGCCAGGAAAAATGTCATCATTTGGTCGACAATCTCGTCATCACGGAACATCCCATTGCGCAGAATGACCGACACCATATCATGGCTCTTGTCTTCACCGCGGGAAATCCGAGCTTTCTTATCCTGGACTAACTGATGGCAGACATTCCGGACATATGCACCAGAGGCATGGGCAATACGGTTGCGAGATAACGGCAAGGACTTGACCCAGGAGCCGAGAATGGCAGTAGCAATGTTTATGTACTGGTCAGCGCGACTGGGGGTGTTGAGTGTAGCGTACATGGAATACAGCTCATTGTTAGGATCCTTGACGGCATTCATGGGAAGACCCATTCCAGCATAGGAAATAACATTTAGGGTTGTCCTAGACAAAAAGTCCATCATGTTCACCTGAATCCACGGCTCTGTAGTTTCCTCCATCACTAAGGGATCTCTGGCAACGGCGCTAGCATAGCCTCTCATAATAGCACCCGTCAGATGGTTGATGGAGTCGACTCCCTCAGACCACATAGTGGGGATCATGTCTTGGACTTGGCGGAAGCTGAAGGAAGGGGCAAGATGCTTGCGTTGGTATTTATGGGCAGCACCTTCGGCAACGAGGACCGAGTTGCCGAATGTGGGTCTGATGACCCAGCTGAACTCGGGCGACTTGGTGAAGTTGTATGCTTGAGTGATAAGCACCTCACGGAGGGCAGTGGGAGAGAGGAGGAGGATGCGTTCGGCATTGAAATACGTGCGGTAGCGGATAAAGCCTTGGTTGGGGACGGTGTGGGCCCTAAGGATGTGTTAACAGTTTTTCTTTTGTTGAGTATTGTGGAGCATTTTTTTTTCTATGTATTTATAGATGGGATGGAATGGGTAGTACCATTTACGAAGTTGGGAACCGCAATTCCCATGGCGAATGTTGAGATATTGGCCCATTAACCAGTGGTTCTTCTCCTGGGGCTCCGGCAATCCGATCAATGGCGAGAAGAAAATAGGGTAAAGAAAGATGAGCCAGATACATCTGAGGACAAATCCTAGGGCCCAGACAACCAAACTTATCTCAAGACTGGTAACGATGTCCATATCTTTGAAGAAGCGGCAAAATAAGCCGGCCGACCCTGAAGCCAGGGAAATCTGGAGGTAACTAAAGCGCTCCATATCAGAGGATACCAATAATGATACGTACTAGAATATCAAAGAAAAAAAAGGAAGAAGGAATATCCTCTTTGGAGTAGTATGGCCAGCCCGAAGAGTTATACAGAGATATCAGAATACTGGCAATGTAGTCTGTTATTGTTTAGTCTTGTCCAAGCAAACATCCACTTTTGAGGAACGGACCCATCCTTTATTTATACATATTTACTTTGTGTGTCCCCCACTGATAAACATTATATCTTTGGCTTTAGAGAAGTATCCCGCATCATATTCTTCCGAGAATACCCTGTCGACTCCAGGACATTATTTCTTTCCAACACATCGATCACCATCTCCACGGCGCTTGTAACCACCAGACACACACCCCACGCTTCCTGATGACCCGATAACCCACTCACGATCCCCATTGCCACCCTGCAACCCCGATCTAGACCATCAATATAGACCCACATCACCGATTAAACACTCCGATATCTGTTTCTGTCCTAGTTCCTCCACACCTTTCGGGCAGACACATCTTGGACCTCCCGGGCAACTTGATATTGAGGGACATGCAGATAGTGAGAAATCCCATTGACTTATTGCCTCTATATGTAGGATCACAAAGATAAAGATTAAAAGACAGTTGAGATATTCAACGCTCTGTTGGAAATATTGAATAAAAGATCCCTTGGCTGCCGCTTGCAGACGGACATCATAGGAAAGTGGGGTCCATTGGCCTCATCGATCGCTCTTCGGAAACAAAATACGCAACCTTGCAGCCCGAGGCGAATGATCCTTGGAAAACGCCATGGCCGTTTTCACCCATTCCGGCTATCTTCCATATACAAAGAGCACAATATATACAGAGGGAAGTTTTTGGGAATCCTTCCCTATTTGTCCATCAGATACCAAGTAGCCGGCCCTTGAACTTCCGAGATAAATTTGACTCTATAGGGCATGATTCTTCTCCACAAGGGTCCGATCCTGTGGTTTGCTTGGCTGTCCGTTCATTGTGGCAGGGTGGCCCCCCCGAGGCCACCTGGGAAAGATCGTGATAATGTTTATTGGATTGGGCTTGACGCTTGGCAAAATATGAGAATCTCATGTGTCAAACCGATGCAAAAAAGACGCTAGAAATCCAACATATTCCCACTTATCAGGTATATATGCATAGATACACCAACCAACATACCTGTCCAACAAGAAAACAAGTATATATAAATAAATAAATAATATAAATATATATACATACAAATGTACACAAGGTCCCTTTCGAAGCTACCATCTCGAATGGGTACATCTTGTATCAATGTACACCCATATCACCCGTCTGGCCCCACCACCTCGCCCTGACACACTATCGGAGTCCCCCGGCATCACCAATAGCCGACCTTTTTCTTGCTATCTCTCCCGCCACTTTTAAGCCTCAAAGCACTTCTGCCCATCCTTAAAGTATCTTCCCTCTTCGCCCCTAGTCGCCCCAAATGCTCACGTCCCACAAACAATTATACCTATGTAGGCTGGGCCGTCTCATTCCGGGCCACCGCAAGCGGCGATCACGATAAGGCTGGACGGCGGCGAGTTAGCAGGCCATGTTCATGGGTCAATCGTGAGATGGGAGGATGCCCATAAGACGAAGGGAAGATACCGAGGAAGCAACGAGAGACGTGATAGAGCGAGAATTGGCCTTATGTTGAGGTCCGGGGGTTCGAGGTTGGGATCAAGGGATGGGGGACACGCATCGGGAGGAATTCCGAGGGCGACATGGAAGTTGGTGGCTTGCAAGGAATGAACTAATGATCAATAGCATGGATAGGATAAGACGAAAAATATCTGATTTTTGGAGAAAGGAGCCCAAGGTTTCTTCCACTGATAATAATATTTTCAACGTGCGTCTTGCTGTTCATACTCTGATACCATGACTTACATATCTATCATAATGTCGTCCACTCGTTTTCCTTGTTGGTAGTACCTGTCACATTTCATATTTTATTTGTCTATGAGCTGCTTCAACTCCCTCCTAACCGCTACAATAATTATATCTCCACATTTCCTTCCTCCTCATGTATAGCAAAAAAAAAAAAAAAGACAAAAAAAAAAAAGACAAAAACAAAAAAAACCTTTCCCCGTCCGACTCAAGATCCCCATGTCTTGTGATCCCGATCCATGTTAATAAATAAAAAATAACCCCCCCCCCCCCCAAAAAAAAAAAACTATCAAGGACGGACGAGATAGCTAAACAAACGCCGTGTGTAATAATATATCATGAAGAAAGCAAATAGTCATGCCGGTCGTGTCATCAGTCGTAGCTGGGTGAAAGGGTGCAAATCAGTGGTGGAGATAAAGAGGTGAGGCATCAAGGTTATTTTCGGGCATTTTCGGGATTGCGATATAATGGTGAGAGTTAATGTTAGACGTGATTAGTGTTGGTGCGAATCAAGCCGCCCAATGTACGGCCTTGGCGGGTCGAGACAGCGTCGGAGTTGTCGAATGTCGGAGTGCCGATACCAGAGTCATTGGCGGTGCTCTGAAAACTGGAGCGGCTACCTTTCTTCCGAACAAGCCGGTTCGAGAGCTTCTTCATGACTGTAATAATGGATGTTGCGGTCAGTTTACTATAGTTCGAAGATGTAAAAGAGAAAGTTAAGATGCAACATGTAAGTCATCTACATCAGGTATGAGATAGGGGGCACGGGAAACTCATCATAAACTGAGCTCGACGGTGCCTCCTAACTAGCAATCGTCTCTTCACTACTGGTAAAAGACAATACCGAAAATGCAATCGACTTTCGCTGAATCAACACAGAATTTCCTCTTCGCACCATTCCTGGGCACCTGTGTAATCGTTCGGCGAACGAATTACCTAGGCTCCCCGACGGTGCCGTCGTCGGGCCTGCTGAAATTGGCTGGGCCATCACAGAGATCTGCTCAGACACTCGGGGGGAGAAAGATGACGAAGAGGAAGACGACGGTGGATACAACGGCGACGCCATGGGGTCTATCTGGATATCAAGAGAAGAAATAGAAGGCGAAAACATACTGTCTTGGGCAATGCGGTTGGTGCTCTGGCGCGATGACGAGCGCGCGGGCCGCACACCGGTCATCGACGCCGCTGAGGAGCAGCCACGCTCCATAGGCATCGAAGAATTGGGCGCCGGCATAGACGCCGGTGGCATGGGCACCGAGCCGCCCATCAAGTTATTGGGCATGGGCGCCATGGGGAATGAGGAAGGAGGCGGGACACTAGCGCTAGTGCTGGGAGGCACATCACTGCATCGGCGCCGCGCAGTGTTGACAGGCATTGGAGCCGAGTTGCGCTCCGCGCAACTGGCGATGACGGAAGCCTGGGAAGCAAATAGGGCGTGTCCACTGAAGCACAACTCGAGACCAAAGTAAACCTGGGGAAACAGAACAGCCAAAGGCTGGGAGGATTCTGACTGGAGGAGAGCAACTTGAGTCTGTTTCTGCGTGTCATCAAGGGGAACATCGCTGTACTGCTCCCGGCCATCCTCAGAGGGAATCCACTGGTGGGCTTCGTTTTCAAGGCAGGCACGCGAAAGCGAGGAGCCGCGTTGCATTTGCTGCCAGATGGCCATAGCCCGCTGCATCAAGTTTGTGAGGCCATCCTGGAAGGCCTTTCGGGACTCAGGAAGATCGAGCCACGGGGCAAGGAAGTCAGTTACGGTGGCAGAAACGGCGAGAGGAATGGCGCCAAGCTCTGGGAAACGCTCAGTAACCATGGCAATCTGGCAGCGGATGACTTGGGCCTGCTCGGGATGATCGTGGCCCATCCAGGAGAGAAGCTTGATCAGCTCGTCAAAATCAATCCCCGAGGTATGGGGAAGGTAGAACTGCTGGAAGATGCGGACAGTCAGTTGATGGGAGATCAGAGCCTCAGCCACAGCGGCACGAAGGCACTGGGCAGCCTTGCTGTTGGAAGAAGCCACGGGAATGTTCCAAAGGTTGCTAGGCAGGTTAGATAGCTTCACAGACGGGTCTGGGAGCTCGCGACTAAAGAAGTTCCAGGCCAGGTCATGGACACTGTTGTCCAGATCGCGGAATTTGGCGCCACTATGTGTGGTGTTAGTATCTAGGGTTCATTGGGAAGGGTTTTGTGCTTGACTTACATGTCCTTAGTATCCAAGGTCAACATGCCGAGGCGGTTTTGGCTTTTCTCGTAGCGCTTCTTATACTCAGTCGCCTGCTTGCGTTGCTCATTAGCCTCTTTGGTTTTGAGCTTGCTCTTAACCATAAGAGCTGCAACCTCAGACGACAACCCTTTTGTGTTGTTCTGAAAATCACGGTCTTTGACAGCGCACTTGTCGTGAACAGTTCTCAACTCGGCCAAGGAAGCAGTCAGAGCCGCAATTTGCTCAGTGGCGACGGAAAGATCATTTTGAAGATCCTTGATTTGGTTCTCGGCTTGGATTCCCTTGCGGTTATCTGTGTCCCACTCAGCATACCGAGATTCGAAAGCTTGCATAAGAGATTCCTTGGTGAAGACCGCGGCATCACGCTCAGCCTGTATCAGCGCCAGCTTATCGTCAATTTCTCTGCGGGCCTCTTCAGCTTCATTATGAGCAACTTGGACGGCTTCCTCGATCTCTTGGTTGCGAGCAGCCTTGACAGCCTCCAGTTCCTGGATAGTCACAGCCTTAAACTCCTCCATCTCACGAGCTCTAGTCGCTTTGATTTCTTCGAGTTCTTTGGCACGTGCCGTCTTGTATGCATCGAGCTCCTGCTCCTTAGCAGTCTTAAAGCCCTTAACTTCTTGATCCTTCTTGCCCTTGTACTCCTCAATCTCACGGGTCTTGTTGGTCTTGAACTCCATCAGTTCTTTTTCCTTGGTAGTCTTGAATACACGGAGCTCATTTTCCTTCTTTTGCTTGTATGATGCCATCTCAAAGTTCATGTGCTCTCTATACGCACCAAACTCAGCATTTGCCGCCTCAAGCTGGCCCCGCAGTTCCGAAATCTCCAAGAGCATATCATCCGCATTTTCCAAAGCCTCCTGGTGCAATTTGGCTTCTTCGGCGGAATCAATAATCGTCTGAAGCACCGACTTCAACGACTTGGGTTGGTTATTGTGAGCCTGGGCAAGACGTTCGGCGGCAGCTTGTGTCCCCTTCAGGTAAGCAACCTCCGTCATGCTGCTCACTGGCGGAGTCAGCTGGCGGAACATTTCCACAGACTGATTGTTAGCCTCAGCAGCCATGTTAGCAATGGAAATGGCTGGCGTCACCGTAGAGATTGGGCGCGCTGACTTGGGCGAGTCCCCAGACGACATAAACGTCAGACCCACTGCGGACGTCGGCGTAGTAGGCGTAGTCGCAATAGTAGTTGAGGCATGACCTGGCGTCGGGGGCGGGCCCATAGATGAAGGAGTGATGGGCTTGGCAGCGGAGATACCGAGAGGAGTAGTGTAGGAGCGCGACAGGGGGCGTATGCTGGGAGCAATTGTGGAGGTAGCAGTGGCAGTAGTTGTCGCCGAGACGGAAGCAGCCGAAGCAGAAGAGGAAGAAGCCGGGCGGCTGGTATTGGTGGAAGACATATTTGACAGCCGCCGCGCCAGGGCAATGGACTTGGCGGGCGAGCTGGGCGTTGAGGAGATTTTTTCAGTGCCCGACATACTTTTGCGTCACACACAGACAGCCTGTGATGGGTGCGGGAAGTAAAGGAGAGGAAAGATAGAGGTATGTGGAAACCCACAATCCGCAGAAACAAAAATGAATTTTTGAATGAAAAGTCAAGAGCCCCGAGTACGAGGATCACAGATCGGTTGCGGATGATTGGGTGTTTTATGGGAGGCTTAAGTATAAAGCCGTAGTGGCACACCAGCGTGTAGAAGCGGTGTAGAAAAATAAAATAATGAGTGGGAATATAATAAAACCCCCAATAAGTAATACCGAGGCAGTTAAAAAATGCGCGAAGGTCCAAGTCAGTTATGCAGAACAAAACTGTAGGTGTGCTTTGTGACTCTTCGAACACTAGCAGAGATGTTATAAGAGAAAGAGCAAATGTAACGATATAAAATACCGAGTAAATCAAGCAAGATAGTCTAAAAGTGACGTGACACCAAACTTAATATCGAATGGCAATGAGCAACGAGGAACAAAGTGGGATATAAATTCGAAACGAAGCGATGAAAAGCAAAAAATTGAAGACTTTTAAAATGACGGGCTGGCGAGGCCAACGATAATGAGTCTCGTGAATATAGTTACGCAAACAGTAAGGAATGAGCGAGAAGCAATGACAGGAGCGGAGAACTCGTTGCAGTGGGCGGGAGTGAGTGGAATGGGTGTAATGGTTGGAATGGATGGAATGGGTTGGGGTTGGTGCAGTGGAAGATGTATAGAAAATCAGATAATAAATATGTAAAGCTATTGGGGCTTTCCAGTACGTGTAGCGTGAGCTCGTGAAAGTCTGAGTAAAAACAGTAAGAAAAACTTAGGAATCATTCGTCTATGGGAACACAATAAAAACACAAGGCTATGTTGAGAGTCACAAGAATCCAATCTCTAGTGACTCGACAAAGTAAGGAACGATCATGAGTTGCCAAACTTAAGAGAGACATGCTACCACAGGGAAAGCAGCGAAGTGTCCGCACTTTTATATATCGTGCAAGTTGTGATCCGACTAGCTACCCCTTCCTCGTCCTCTTCCTTGTCCCCCAGAGTACCCGACAGGCCTTGTCGTCGCCAGGATGGAAATGCATGGCGGGTTTTTGGGGGGAGTGAATAGCCTGTGGCTAGCAACTCTCTCAGTGCGGGTTTATGGTGGACAAAGGATAGCAGGGATTTTCGCGAGGGGTGTACATTCAAGGAGCAAGACCCAGTCAAGCCCAACCTGTCAGGTTGTATGGAGGAAATGGCTGGATAACCATAAGAAAAGCACAGAGCATAACTCGGGGAGAGTCGAACCTGATGCTCAATAGGAGTGTAGACTGGCTGACAGTTCCAATCACAGCCCGACTAACTATCAATCAATTCCCAGATTTTACTAATTTATCTGATGTTCACTCAAGACCACATTATCGTCATTTTATACTAGTTTATTCAATTCCTTAAACACTCATAGCCTATCCGTCTCTCACCATATCCCGGTTCCCTCAAAAACTTCATGCTCTCAGGGCCTCCCTGTGGCCAGCTGGCATTCAAACCGGGAGCCTAACTCACCCCCTTCACAACATCTCGGCATCACACCCCATAAACCCTCCGCTAGCCTCGACTTCTTCCAGTCCTTCTTCCACGCTCCCCGTCCGGCTACGTGTAATTCCGAGCCATCCATTTTAAAAAGAGAAGCCACATGTATACCCACACGATACCTCCGCTACGGATGCCATGCTGAGCACAGAAACATGCACATGTCATGTAGACACTTTGTATCGCCCCCTCAAAAAAAAAAGATTTCTAATTGTTTTCCTTCCTTTTTGTTTCCTTCTTTTTCCTTGGGCAAACATGGACGTTTTCGGGGGATCTATCTGAGCCTAAAATTAAGCCAATCACATGTTGTCTCATCAGCTTGACCTTCCTCTTGTTCTGCGACCATCGTCCTGCCGCACCTCCTTCACAAGGAGTTGGTTTCCTTTCTGGATGTATGCTTGTGTTTTAGGAATTAAAAGATATAATTCCCCTCATCTATGTTGCAGACTGGAGTGATGGTGTTGGCATTTGATGTTTGCACGGTGGCTTGGTTTCTCCATCAAATAGCTCTTGATGGTTTTATTCACTTAGTATCATGTACTCCCGTCACACCACTACCGTAAAAAGAAGCTCTACCCTCGACTTTAGAACAAAAAGATTCCTTCGGTTTAACTTCCATTATACCCAAAGCTTTTAATAAAAAGCCTTATTTCTTCCAAAAATGACAAGAACAATAGATCATATAATTCAACCATAAAATTCCAATATTTTATCCCCGCTATGTTTGAAATCTAACCCTTCCGGATATGACCCAATACCCTTTCACAATTGTCTCCAGCCAAAATTCTTTGCCCCGAGTCTTCCTTTTCTTATTCGTAATGAATGTATTGGGTCCAGCGGTTGAGACAAATTTAAATGCATGTCGACGTGGCAATCATCAATTTGGTTTGCAGGAGAACCAGAACCTACAGAGATGCTTCCTTGATCGTATATAAGTAGGCTTACTGCGTTGATTATCTAATGTGATTTTTCTGGAGAGGGCATTTATCATGCTGATAGCTTGGAACATGATGGCTGCATAAGTGGTGGGATATCTTCACAAAGGAGTGCTCAGGTGGATGCTCTCTGCATGCATGGACACGACTCAGCGCCAAAGTTACTAGGATTCTCACCCGTCATCTTATGTAAAGGCGTATTTCTTTTTTTTTCTTTCGATGATACCAATGATTCTTAAGTTTCACATAATTGTACTGTGACGATAGAGTGACTCTCAAAATCTTCAAAGCAACGAGATTATATTCACATATACACCAGATTCACTTACACCCCCCCGCCTTGTTGTCCCTAGCACCCCAAAGCCTGGCCCCCATGCTCCTGAGCCACCCAACCGCCCAACCGCCCCGGTTAACATCCCCCTACCCACAAAGCCACTGTGAATCCAATGGCTGGGAGCCCCCAAACCAAAAACATAACCCTTCACAAACCACGAGCCTCAAGCCTCAAGCGTTGCCCTGTCTTGCCAGGACCTCTCGGCCTTAACCCAAATGCCAGCATCCGTTAGGCCACCACATAACCGCCTCTGCTGGGCTCCCCATCCGCCTCAATTTGACATATGAATCTTACCAACCTTGTATATGGCGTCTCTACTGGCCTAGAGAGCTCTAAAATGATTCGATGGGAATTTACAGTTGCGTGTTTCCAGTTGCTTGAGGCGCGGCTGTGCCGAGATTTGAGGCATGAACACTACTGTGTACACATTATGCGATTTGTGAGCGCCACGTAATGAACATCTTTTCTAGTCTAATTGGGAACAATTGTTCACTAGATAGCCCAGGCGCTATTCTTTGATCTTAACTACTATGCTAAGTCACCAGTCGTGGCAAGATTATACGGGGATTGGAGATTCTGATCGAAGCTCATGACCAGTCGTTCATGTGAAGCTGCTGGTTACTGGCTATACACACGGATTAAACGGCAGTATGGCGGCTTAGTACGATTATAGAGATGCGGTCGAAAATGTGGGCGGTTGGGGATGGCAGCGTTGGTAGGGAGAATATTCAATTAGAGCACGCAGCGGGAGATCAGACATGAGATCGTGAACATGGGCTCAGATGTCAGATACCAATATGTCAAGAGATGTTAATGGTTCAGTGGCTGGGAGTGACCACTTTAACTCTAGGTTCATGCTGTTACCCTGAACAAGTGAAATTCATGTCCAGCATTCGTGACTTGCCTTACAACTAAATTAAATATATGCAACAAACTTTGCTACAGGACCAAGGGATTGGGATGTAAGTCACTAGGGTTATTATACAACCTCCCTAGGGTGAAACCCATCTAGAGGATGCGCGCATTCTTTGCCCTATCTAGAACTGTCAAAGTTCGTGCATCTTCGTTTCGAGTCTTCCAACCTCTTATTGACTATTCGCTTATCCATTACCGCAAGCTTCTCATCCCCAGACTTGAGGTCAGACCGCTCTAGAATGATCTGAGTGTCGGCGGACCCGTAATATCTTCGCCCTCCATCCGTTGTGCACCTCCTTCCCCTCCTTCCGTCCATCACAGCGCGGCTCTTTGCATATGGCCATCTGCACTGATATCTGGTGATGAAATATCGCATTGTTTAATGTCCGCCAAGAGCCACATGATAATAAGCGCATGTAAGATAACTTTGCAACTATGTATGGGCTGTTTTCTGGCTGTTTTCTGCTGTGCATGGTGTGCTTCCTATTCCTTGGTTTCCCATGGCTTCTTCGCATTTCTTGTAGAACCCCGCTGCTTGCCTCGTTGATGTGAATGGCCCACTGGATGGACATGACGTGTCTGGGCTCAGATTCTGTGCTTCCAAGTCATTTTTTGCATGAGGAAAAGTCGGTAGATAAGGCAGGGTAGACTAAGGCGACAGTTGCCAATGAAATTGTCCTAGTTCATGGCATGACTATGCGCTAAGACTTATATTCCTCTGTGGTATATCAAGTGGGAGTTCGAGAGTCTGTGATTGGAGTTATATAGGCCGTGATATTGCAGATGTGACGCAACATGTGGAGACTTCGCCCATCAAGTATTACATCGAAGCTAGTGGTCCAAGACCCCAATTATGCATTACTGTGGGAATCTTGAACCCTCACACCAGGCTTCCCGCTGGTAAGAGACAATTTGGCGTATAGACTATGCTGAAATAGACCCGCTAGAGAAAACAAATAGAAGCTTCCGGACTGTAGCAAGGGCTTCGATAGCTTCTTTCTCTTACCTCTATCTTTGTATTGTCTGTATGTAGTTCTCCTTGACCGTGCCCTATGATCTCGAGTGACCCCTTGTTCAAGGTACCAATAGTGCCCTTTTTACTCCTACTGCAACATACAGTGGGCTTCAATGATACTATGACGGCTTGAGGTATACAGCCCTATTTCTATCGTGGGCTGGGTGATTTGCTCTGTGGACGAAGAAGCTTGGGATTACGATATCAGTGTAGTGAAATATAGGATGTTCAACAGAATCATAAAATAGCCTGGTTTCAAAGGATCGAATTGTGTAGAATTATCACCAACATAAATTTATAGTTTTCCTAAACTTGGCTGTTTCTTGATAATTTTTATGCCTACAAAGCTCTTTGGTGATAGAGCCAATATATAGCATAATGCCCCGATGAATGGTAAATTCGCAAATCCAAGCACACCTACTGGACCTCTATGCCATTGCTATCGTTTATTTTAACCTACTATGACTGTGCCAGATTAGCCTATATATACATAAATGCCTTATTGCGTACATAAGTCAACTACTTCCATACAGGCATCACATTTCACATTCAGTACTATCTGTTCTTTGCATCATCCAGCACACCACATCACCTCTTGGCTATTGCATTGCTACCGTCTAAGATTATCGCCTTATCCTTGACCCTTGACTTCTATCTGCAGCTCGCGTGCTCTTTCCAAATTGTACAACGAATACACACACACACACTGTCGAGTCACCGGCACCTCGGATAGACATGTGAGACAGATATACCGAGGTGACAATCGGGCGAATGAAGGCTCCGACGGTGCTTCCCCTGCTTTCAAATGCCACAGTTCGCTTTTCTTCCGGTGGCCTGCGATCGATGCACATCGGCTATGCTTGTAACCATTGAACAATATTGACATGCTGGCTACGACTTTGCAATATGCACTCGGTGATCTAGAGCTGTTATAACGATCTATAGCCCCCAAAATACGCACCAAGTAGTATGAAATATAGTCTGTTCTCGGCCTTGGCTAATCGTGATCCACATATAAAAATGCTACTTATATGATCAAAGTAGCGGTGGGTTCGCATTAGACATGCACAGGCAGGATCGCTTGCGTATTTGACGACATCACGTGAGTTGCTTTGGCTATAGGAGGCACCGGGCGATCAATAATAAACATTTCCTGCTAAAATTCCACTGTACCTTTCTTGCTTTGCATTATTTACTTGGCAATCATCAGATTGTCAAGTTACCTTGAAACTCCGTGGGTCCCCATATCATTCAGGGAAACGCCAGTATATACCCTCTTTTATACAAACTGTAATATTTATGACTATACAAAGTCGATATTGTCCAATACACAAGGTCCAACAAAAGTGTACAGAGAATATTTACTACTGGGACCTACCCAAACTTGGTACCGCAAACCTAATCTAAGTACTGCGCTATCTTGGCTCGCAGGGTTATATACTATGATGGAATAGCTCTCAGGCGACACACAAAAAGCTCCATGCAATAAACCAGATCCAGTTTAAAACACATTTTGATTTTCTTTATATTGTTTCCTGTTTTTTATATTGGGACAGCCAATCATTGTCTGACAGCAGAACAAAGTGATATTGTCCCGACACCGCCTGGTTCCTTTTCTGTGCTTTTGATATGCACTCCGAGGTTTGCTGGCAGATTCATACTGGGTTGGTCGATTAATGGCGTATGCCATGTTGGAATCACTGTCTATATGGGAATATGTTCATGGTGAGGTTGTGCGTTGGCAGTCAGTACATGCAATAGTATCCATGCTAATCTCTCTCCAGGAACATCTATCACATGCTTGCACAGTTCGTAGCTGGTGATCTGGCAGTTTTGCAGCGGTGAGCTGAGAATCACCCTAAAATCATCCCGAACATGGCCAAACATTGAGACTAGTCTCGCCTTCTGGTTATCAAGTTTGGTTATAGGCCAGGCACTGGGCTCTCCGGGGCTTCCTATAGGCTCATAAATCGCTAGCATCTCGGGCGAGGCGCTGTAAATGCATGTCACGACATCATTTGTGCCTAACCGACCCGAAGTGAGCAGTGCCTCAAGAACAGCTTACACATTACATTCCGCCCCAAAAGGGCATATCCAAAATTCTAAGCTTGGATATAGTTTTTTTTTTTTTGGGGGGGGGGGGGGGGAGCTAAGGCACATTGCGACCTACGACATCTCATCCTCATCAGAACCGACCCCGACCCAAGATATCGATTTTCCTTTCACGATACTACCTTACCGTCACCCATAACCTAATCATAATTTAAAACAACCCATGTTCCCCTAAAGTCCACATCCCCCACCAAGTCTGTCCCTCACAACCTAACTCCTCCCAGCCTAATCGCATTAGCCCCGGCGCTTCCACACAGGCCCCCGCCACCGATAACCTCAATCAAATAGCCCGCTACTGCATCCTTAAGGTATATAGCCCTTACTGTCAGGCCTGGTATAATTCACCCTGCAACGTCATTTGAGAAGCGCCAGGTCAAACTTCTACCCATAGCCATGTGACAATGGAGACAAATGTCCATGTCACCGCTAGGAAAGCTAGCCTCGGTGGAGTTAGAGATTGGTGTGCTTGATGCAGTATGTGCAGTTATCACATCCCTTCGGGCCGCATTTAGACGGAGAGACTTGAGGTTTAGCCAGTGGGAAGGCTGGGTGTGAAGTGATTGCATGTTGGCGAGGCGCCCCGCTGTGAGATTTTAAAGTTTTGAAAGTTCACAATGCGAGTAGGATTGTGACGAACAACTGGTTGCTACAGGCCTCAAAATCAGTGACGAACTCCGGATGTCGGACATTGAGGGTTGGAGTTATGACATCATGGTACGTGGATGATCGCATGGATTGGTGCTACCACGCTCAAGCTACTTGTCCCCACTTTAAGTTTATAGGAATTAACTGGGAACATAGGCGCGATGCTGATATGCTTACGATGGGATGTTTTGTTAACCTGACTTTTGAACCATGTGGCTTTCTAAAACACAATGAACGATGTCATATTGTATTGTTTTTTCTTTCGGATATCAGATCATAATTAATGAGGTCGTGGTCTATCATAGTGTATATTGTTATTCTGATATCGTACCGCGTATTCCGGAGCCTCCATGGACCCGCATGTTATTCAGTTGTGTAGGAGATGTACTTTTGGACCCAACCTGACTTAGACACTAATGGCTTTATGCTAAAATTTAAAGAGAGATGTCAGCTATAATTTCTAAATCAACAAACCATGCAAACTGAACTTTATTTCAATGCAGTTTGGTTTCCCTAGAGTACACCTGCGAGACATGGTGCTATATAAGCATTATGCACCACTTCCTCTAAATCACATTGAGATGTGGTTATATCTTACATTTTCTGAAATTCCTTAGTGGTATAAACATGAGTATAGATGGCCCTAGTATTATCATCTTGTAGTGAGTCTTTTTATTGCCGATATTTGAATACAGAAGTGTTTAAAACCGTTTGGTAGCATCTGTTCACCTGGAATCTCTGGCATAGTCGATAACCGTTCAAATAAATAATATAGATACATAATCACGGGTCCTGGGAATTCTCCGTCTACCAGCTAGAGCCTTGAAATTATATATTGTTATATGACCTCAAATAATGTGCCCGCTTTACGTTGTTATAGACCGATTTTGGGCTGGGCCGCTCTGGGCTAGTCCAAAGTAGTCTTTTGCGCAACCTTGATATCCCTGGTTATCATGGCGAGCTAACATCTAGACATCTTAGCCCCATAGTCTCCCTTCAAAACCTTCCTCCTGTTCCTTCGTTCCAAATCTCTGGAACAGTCTTCGATTCATGCTTCCCAAAAGCGTGCTTATCGTCGAGGTCCCCGAAAGGTGGGAGTTGTCTCATAATCACATGCCTGATCAGGTGAGTGTTGATGATCATACATAGACCTAACAACTGATTCGATGCAAAGAATGCTCCTGTTTATCATATTAAGGGAAGCTAGAGTCTGCGGAAAATTGAAGAACGTGGATCATGTGAGATTTTGAGGATACACAGTCCTGAAGATTCTTGAAGAGCTCGTAATTCCACAAAGAACGGTAAGAATATATGCATTTTCTGAGTAAATGGATGAGAATGCCGATTTTGTATTTAGTAAAGTTACAGACATTCTCTCAGCTTCCTATAGTTGTGACGAATAGATGTGATATTGGAAGATCCTTAACTTGGAAGGGAAAGCAAGCAAAGCAAAAGCAAGCAAAGCAAAAGCAAGCAAAGAAAAAGCAAGGGATAAGTTCCCCTGCAGGGACCACGAACTACTTCACTGGTGTAAACTGCTGAATTTCAAGAAACTATGAGTTATTAGTCAGGAAACGCTTCCTCGACTGTCACATTGGGTCCAATCTAAAAATATGATGAATGTGACCAGCGAAATCAAACTTACGAAGGATAAAAATGCTTCTAAAAATTCTAATACCAAAACGAAGCCTATTTACACATAAAGCCACATTATAAGAAACCCACCAAAAAAGAAATATGATATATATAAACTGTACCTTGCATGTTATAACGACGCCACAAATATCACTATTTACTTTTCTGGTAGTGTTCATGCTTACACTTAGTGAACGTCGCGTGTAAGACTCCCCCTCAACGGATTAGATGAGAGAATAGGGACTGATCGGGCTTCGCCTGCGTGCGCCCCTGACTATAGGGAAAGACGGTGACAACCTACCCGTTCTGTGATCCGCAATGTCTGTCAGTCTAGCTGTTAATCTGGACTCGTCTGCGGGCCAACATGGAGGAGATAATGTGGTTGTAGAGCATTCTAGGCTTGCTAAGTATGAATGCGACAAATATAAAGTTGAATGGCTGCCCTATCCTATGGTGTACTGTGATTATCCTGTTTTCTTCATCGAGGTTTCCTCATTGTGAGATCGACACATAATTCCTTGCCTTTAAAGTTATTCAATATGAAGACCTACTTAGTTTCTTTTACAATGGCTTTAGCCATTTTGGCGAGCCCGGCTTGGGCCCGAAGTGTCCCCCTTCATGCTACTGTTGTCGATTCATCCTGTGCAGCTAAAGAGAGATACGATTTCATCATCGCTGGTGGCGGGATCTCGGGCCTGACTATCGCCGATCGCCTGACTGAGAACCCTTCTGGCAAGTTATTAATCTCAACTCTGTGCTAATCTTTCGTACTAACAATCCTATAGTAAAGGTCTTGGTGATAGAGAGCGGCCCGTTTGACAAAGACGATGACTCTGTTCTGATCCCTGGTGCTTTTAACCCATCTACTTACATGTGGCTTCCTCTCCCCAGTACACCACAGGTTGCTCTTAATAACAAGACCTTTACTGCTCCTGTTGGCAAGGTCGTCGGTGGTGGTTCAGTCATCAATGGTATGGTCTATATGCGTTCCGGAAAATCCGAGTACGAGGACTGGACTACTATTGGTGCTTCTGGTTGGTCTTGGGATGATCTTCTCCCGTACTTCAAAAAGAGCGAAAACTTCACGGCTCCCCCAGCAGACTATGCTGCCAAGGCCAACATTACATGGAATCCCGATGTCCACGGCGTTGGTGGCCCTGTTCAGGTTTCGTATCCTAATTACTACTTCCCAGGAGCCGGCATCTGGTGGGATGTAGTAAAGTCCTTAGGGTTTCCTCTGATCTCTGATATGAATGCCGGCCACCCTGTCGGTCTGGGCTGGTTTACTACTCTGGCTGATTATACCAACCGCACCCGCAGTCACGCTCGTTTAAACCACTACACACGCGTCATCAACACTCGCCGCAACTATCATCTTCTGCCAGAGACTACAGTCTCGCGAATTCTATTTGACTCTAATAAGCAGGCTACTGGCGTCGAGTATATGCCTACTGCCGGTGGTGCCAAAAGGACTACTAGAGCCACTAAAGAGGTTCTTGCTGCCGCTGGTGCTGTCCACACGCCCCAATTACTCCAGCTTTCGGGAATTGGCCCAGAGAGAATCCTCTCTCAATTCAACATCACACCCGTATCAATCCTTCCCGGCGTAGGCCAAAACTTTCACGACCAGCCTAGCATCATTCTGCCCTATAACACCACCAACAACATTTGGCCATCGGAGTTATCCCTTTCCGACCCCACCTACGATGCCCAAGTCCGTGCTGAGTACCTTGCGAACAAGACTGGACCTTACACCATTGTTCGTGGCCTTTCCACTAACTATGTCCTTCCCGATCTTTGCTCCGTGACCTCCAACTGCACCGACATACTTGCTGAGGCCGCTGCTGCCGACCCAGCCAAATACCTTCCCGCTGATGTCGACCCTACTGTTCTCGCTGGCTACAAGGCTCAACGTGCTATTACCCTGAAACAACTTGGTTCCCCTGATGTTGCCGTTGCTATGATCCACTGGGATACTGGTAATTCGGTCCGTATGTACTTTTTGAAACCCCTTTCTCGTGGTGAGATCAACATCGTGTCTTCAGACCCTCTGGTCTCACCTTCGATCAACTTTAACACTTTGCTCGACCCCATTGATTTCCGCTTAACTCTCGAGTCTTTCAAACTTAACCGTAAGATCATGACGCATCCGGCTTTGAAGGCCCTGGGCGTTGCAGAGGCGGCTCCGTTCGGGGAGGAGATCACTAGTGACGAGTTATTGATTGAGGCCCTGAGAGAAGCCACCGAGCCTAGTGCTGCCCATGAGTGTTGCACGGCGGCAATGATGCTACGGGAACTTGGTGGTGTGGTAGATGATCAGATGCGAGTGTATGGAGTAAAAGGGCTAAGAGTTGTGGATGTATCATTCTGGCCTCAGATTTTGTCTGCAGCGCCGACGGCAACGACTTATGCTACCGGGGAGAAGGTAAGGACTCATGACAGATTTCCTTTTTGAGTGGATACATCTAGCTAACATATACCAACACAGATTGCGGACATGATTAAGGCTGTTTACAAGTTCAAGTCTCCGTAAATTTAAATATGGCCTAGCCATGCTGCCAACGTGTACATATTATTTTTATTATGCATAATATTTAGTTACCTTAGAACATCTTTTTTTCAATGTGATAAACGAGCCAAATTACCGTGAAAATGTCCTCATTATTTATCATTTTCACACTTACACCATCCTTGAGCCTTCTTCCGAACCCAATCCAATATTCCATTTGGTTTGTGAGACCCCCTCTAGCCACAGATTCTTCTTTCCACTATTTATCAATATCATGCCTATTTTTTCTCACGTTGTGTTACTTGGTTGCGCTTTACTCCTCCATGTCTCGATCTTCCCGCTTTGTCAAATATACTGATTTCCATTCAAGACACTCGGCCAGCTGTATTTGTCTGAAATTTGGATCTCCGTGACTAGTGGCTTTGATGGTGTTAGTTATTGTGGGGTTTGTATCTATATAGTGTGGAAATAGCTAATAGAACATATGTCTTGACAGGTAGCTACAAAGACAAGATTGCTACATGCTGTTCAAAGGATCCATACTGTCCCTTGCCTTGAAATATACAGCCTCAAATCACGTACAGGCTATCTCAAGATAAACAGGACAAGTTGAGAGACACCTCACTAAGCCTAACTGTAAATATCATTCCTAGGCCCTCGACTATTGTCTTGCTCATTTGCCCGTTTTTTGTGGCGGTATTTCAGCCAGTTGATGCAGATTCGATGTCATCAAAATCGCCCGCCTCAGCGTGTCATATCAAGCTGGTCCGACGGCTAGATCCTCAACATGCAGAGTTCGCATCTATCTCCACCTCCAATTGTTGCAATCGTAGAAACTCACCGACTAAAGGAACAACAGTTCTTACTTTTCCCCTACTCAAAGATCCATAAGTCATCCCTATTTCAACGTTCCTCTCGTCGTCTTACCATCTCCAAATAGCTATCCAATCATAAGGCCATGATCCATATGTCAATTTAGTAAGGTCATTTTCCTCGTATCTTCTGAGTGTGACCACCAAAATCTCCACTCCTTATCCAGCTGATAGTTTTCCGAGTGTATTATATTACGACCTCTTTCGGTCCCGCCGAACCGGCAGACGCCCCTGAAATAAGTCTCCGGATAACCATCGGCTGCTTTTTTTCATTTATTTTTGTTATCGATCCATGTTCACCCCGGACACTGTCTGGGTAAAGTCCGAAGATATGATCAAGGGATTCAGTTTTACTATCCCACAGTGAAGCTAGGAAGACATCGGGATCCCTTGATATCATTTTCAAGTTACGACAAGATGATAGAGGCTTATTGAGCAAATAGACTTTAAACAAAATGTGTCAGATCGCCTTCGGATGCAATGGCCAGATATGGAGTTGGTCACTCACAGGGCGGATTTGAGCCTATGTTTAAGCTGAATGGCCATTCCAGTAACAAGGGGTGGATAGCCATCCCATTGGAATGGCCATTCAATATCTTCATGTAGTCTTGGGATAGCAACCACTCCTAAAATTAGTAGCATCGGCTCTATCTTTCCATCCTTTGGGGTACATGGCGTTACAATATAGGCTAGGAATATACCAATTCTTTGCGTCTGACGCTAAAACAAGCCCACAAGCGTACTTGAATAGATATAGTCTTACATCTGTGATATTGCCACATTACACACGAGGGTCTCACCATATTTTGCGCCATCACGATCCACTATTCTGCATCTATCTGTAGTGATATCAGCTTCCAGCTAATTATTTACACCACGCCAAGAACTCCACGCCAGGAGGTTTCGATGGAGTGACGATACAGTGTGAATGGCGTCTTGAGACTGAGGAAAATGATGTGCTGGCCATCCCAGAAAGTCCCAAGATCGAAGGCAAAACAAAGAAAGGAGAGAAAAAGGTGCAAGGTAATATGAGGGCTAGATAACAGTACATTGCTCGGTAAGATGAATATAGAGATGAAGGAGAAAAAGTGATCGTAAGACATATTCCTGGGAACAATCTACATATAAAAGGGTAAATCCACATCACCTCATCAAGCTTAAAAATGACGTGATAACTACTTACATTCATATTTTGTTTCCTGGTGGCTTGATTGTCTTGCTTTGGCCACACCAAGATCCCCTAAACTAAGCTCGCTACATTAAGCTCAGAACCCTATCTCAAACCCTGACCACTCTCAAAATACCACTTACACAATGAGTAGTAAAATCACCAACGGTGGTGCTGCGGAACACGATAGCAGTCCCCGTATCGTCCCAATGCGAGTCATCGTGTGTGGACTTATGCGAACCGGCACACTAAGTACGTCCAGCCCACTCCCGAAACTATTAATCTCCCATTTAACCAAAGTGTCTTTTATCTAGGTATGCGCGCTGCCCTTCGTGAACTCGGCATTCACGACGTTTACCACATGCAAACTTTGGGCCTCCAGCCTGATGATATCCCCATTTGGTCCCGTGCCATCGATGCCAAATACAGCGGCGGTGCCCCTTTCACCCGTGCCGATTGGGACTCCCTTCTTGGCGCCTACCAAGGAACTGTAGACATTCCATCTTCTTTTTTCGCAGTCGAACTCGCGGCCGCCTACCCTGAAGCCAAAGTCATCATTCTGAACCGTGACGCCGAAAAATGGTACGAATCTTGTGTCTCGAGTATTTACGCTGCTTTCAAGAGCATTTTACTCTTTGACAAACTGTTGATTGTAACCTTGGATCCCCCGTTGCGCACCTTTGGCATGTTTATGCACAAGGTCAACTCGGTTTGCCAAGGGTTCGACTGGCCGGAGAGAGAAAAGGCAATGGCCTTTTACAACCGTTACTACAATGATTTCCGCACCAAGATTCCTAAGGAACGGTTGATTGAGTACTCGGTCAAGGACGGCTGGGGGCCACTGTGCGAGCACCTGCAGCTCCCAGTACCGACTGAAATTATTGATGGCAAGGTAGTTGAGAAGCCATTCCCAAGGCTAAACGACAGTAAATCATATGGAAAGGCAGCGGTAATTAAAATCCGGGCGATGAGGAAGAGAGTTTTCTGGAGGGTGTTTGGATGGACGCAGACAGCGGCATTGGTGGGGCTATTGGGCTACTACTTCAGAAACTCTATCTTACCCCAGACTGGTTTAACCATCGAGTCTCTGGGATTCTAAGGTAGAAAACTTTTGATTTCTTTTGTTTTTTTTTTTCATTTCTTAATTTAGCACACAACTTACACTATAATTCATTATGTTATTCACATCATAACGGTAGTATTGCTTGAATATTAAAAGTACTTATAGTACTGTTCGTGTTATATTCTGTTGAAGAAAATATAGGTAAAGTAGTTTCTATCGTCTTAAAAAAAAACGCATAATGGTATCATGTTAAAAGCCCCAAATAAGAACGCCAATCCCAAAAATAAAATAAACCAAACAAGATAAAAAACATCCAATCAACTTCATCTCATCTATACATTAACTCACGGCCACACTGCCACATTCCAAATTTTGATATCCCAATTACAAAGCGGGAGCAGACTGCTCCTGGCTTGAAGTCTCACCAGAAAGCTGTTGGAGAGGACGCTTGACGAACTGATTGTGCTCCCAACCATCGATAGGATCAATGGTCTGGATTTGGACCAGCTCATAGCCACCAAGCTTGGGGAGAAGGACGGCCCAGAAGAGCCAGTAGACACCACCGGAGGCCAGAATGCCGAAGCCGACAACACAATGGATCCAGTAGGGAAGAGAGTCGTAGACGCTCTGGCCATCCTCGGGAGGAACGAAAGGAGCAATGATGAGATAGATGTTGCTAAGGAAGAAGAAGGTGACAATGGGCCAGGTGGCGGAGAAGGGAGGGGCCCACTGCCAAGCAGCGCGGTTGTAGTATAGGTACAACAGACCACCAGAAATGGTAGCGTTGACGACAGCCAGGGGGTATGAGATAAGGTTAAGAATAAAGTTGTAAGCATCACCGGGAGGAGGCGCCAGCATGATGATCACAGAAACAACCCAGTGCTCAAAGAGACCAGCCAGAGGGGCGTTGAACGGTCTGTTGGAACCAAAGAAACGGGACAGAGGAATAATACCCTCGCGACCCATCTCCTGAACCAGGCGACCCTGGGAGAAGATAACTGAGAGAACGTTACCAAGGGCGGACAGGGCAACAAAGACGGAGAGGGCCTTCTCGGCGGTGGAACCAAAGACATTGCGGAAGAGCGAGGCAGCGACAAGACGGCGGGAAGCAATGATTTCTTCTTTGCTGACAGCAGCAAAGTAGGCAATATTGGTAAGCATGTACAAGATCGAAATAGTTCCAATAGCCAGAGGAGCAGCGATTTTGAGAGTGCGAACGGGGTTCTTAGTCTCACTCAAAGCGTAGTTGGCATTGGAATAGCCGATAAAGGACCAAATGACGTTGTACAAAGCAGTAACAATGCCATAAGCGCTTCCAGTGGTACCCTCAAAGGCATCATGGAAGTTGTGGGGGTGCTCTTCGACCTTAAGGTGGCCACCAAGCGCAACGAAACCACCGACGATAATGATCAGAATAATAAAGATCTTGATGGTGCCGAGGAGGTTCTGAAGGCGAAGACCCCACTTCAGAGCACAGCCGTGGACCAGGAAGCAGAATGTGATGCAAGCAAGGCCAACACCACGTTGGTTCCAGCGGTCAACGGGGACGCCAGTAGCGTGCAGAATGTACTCGCCAAAGACGACTGAGTTACTGGCAGCCCAACCCAAAAGCATGACGTAGCCGGCGTACAGCGCGGTAATTAGAAGCTTGGGCTTGCGGTAGATGAATTCGAGGTAGTTCTTCTCACCACCGTTCTTGGGAATGGCAGTGCCGAATTCGAGATAGACTGCGGTACCAGCGGCAGCAATCATGGATCCAATAACCCAGATGAAGAGGGAAAGACCAACAGAACCGCAAAGAGACAGAATGGTACCGGGGGTGGCGAAAATACCAGTACCAATGATACGGTTGACGATCAGGAAGATGGCGGAGACGACACCAATCTGGCGCTTGTTTTCGCGGGCGACTTCAATCTGGCCTTCTGCAAGGGAGTTAGTACTGAATAAACTAAAATATGGCAGAAGAAGACTTGGCGAGTAACTTACCGACTTCAGTGTCAGCGCCATTGTTGTACTCGGGGGCCTTGGAAGACTCCTCGGAGACAGGACGCACCAGACCGGTGGCCCAATCAGCAATCTTGTTGCCCATGGCTAAGGGATAATTATGGATAAAAGATATACCCTATATGAAGAACAGAGCAACTAATGTGTGATAAGAGAATGACTGGAAGCACCCGAACTAATGTTCACGGCCAATTGCTATAAGCAAAGTCAAAAGATGTCAAGAGAACAAGTTGGGAAAGAAGGTCAAGAAGCATCTTCCATCCCAGCAACTACGCGGCGGCACCATCCTTATAAAGAAGTTGCTTGCACACATCCTGCCAACCTGCGTACCTTCCGGCCGAAGGACTAACTCTTTCCTTCATATCGAGACTAGGAAAGGGATCCCAGCATCAACTTGGTCCTTCCCCCAGACTCGGAGGGCCAGAAGTTTCCGGCTTCGTCGCTAATACCTAGGCGACGAATCGAGCTAAGGAAAAAAATCTGTATTTTACCATTCTGAAGACTACGGGAAGTTCGAGTCCACGGTTTAGCGCATTCCGTGCTTAATGCTACGCTGTAAGTCAGGTTCTACAGGGGTAACTTTGCGCTAGCAGGAGACTCCGTTGGGCGCAAGTCGCCACGAGAAAAAAAAATGACAAGAGGCAGCTTGAGAAAAGCGGGGCAAGAGTTTGTGTAAGTGGAAGATTCTATGTCTCACTCGATGCTTTAGGGCAGTTGCAGAAACTTCCTCGACACCCCTGCTTTGCTTGCTCAAATTAAGTGGGGCATTGTCGTTCTCAAGATGATATATGTTCAATGTTAACCCTAAGTGATCCGCAACCCTATTCGGAATTTGAGTTTATGTCAAACCCCTTCGATAGTCGTCTCTTTTCTCCCAAATAATCTATGCATAACTAGCGTTTGCTGACGTGACCGGTATCGGTAGATACACGATACAAGCTGGCCATCGAGGCTAAAACATGTCAGTTGTTATATTACAAATGAGATACAGATATACGAAACTAGTGGCTCTAGCTCCATCGTGACACCAATATTCCCAACTCTCTGGGTCCTATATTGTACCTGTGTGCTATCACCCGCATCCTCCCTCACTCATCTGCATCACCATCCCATCATTATGCTAGTCTACGCCCTTGAATCTACAACATAAACTGCCAAATCATCCTCTCTATTCCTATTATGCTCAAAGCAGGTTTGATCTCCCCCAAATTGAGCGGTAGGGTGTCATCAGCAGCGGCAAAGGAAGTCAACGGCCACAAACCTGAGGCTTGGAAAACGTGGTGAGGGTGCTTAGCTGCGATGGCGACATCGACACCTGGTTCCGGAGACTGGGAACACTTACTAATGATAGCTCCGTACGGTAAATAATGCAGGGAGGTTGGATTATTGGTTCTTAAAAAGGAAATATGACACATGGCGAATGGCAAAGCCGCCTAGGTTGTCTTTAAAAAAAAAGTTGCCACATTCATCGGTAGGGCTGTGTATAAATACATGAATATAATATGTCACAGCGGAGATGCCGCGATTGAGTCAACGCTAATCACAAAGTCACAATGGAAATGAAAAAAATAAACGCCCGAAGGCGATGAGTCCTGAAGTTGACCACGATGGGATTCGAACCCACAATCTTTTGATTCGTAGTCAAACGCCTTGCCATTGGGCCACGCGGCCTTCGTATTGAACTGTTGATAATCTAGGAGAATATCCGGAATGAAGTTCTTCTTGGACTGTATTCGGGGCCCCTAGGCAGAGAAGGAGCCGGCCAGGCACCTGAAGAAACCGTTTATGGCCCTCGTGGTGTAGTGGTTCTACACTTGGAGGTCTTCCTGACTTTGCACAGGAAAGGCA
>LXGU01000277.1:0-26599 GCA_001640685.1 Catunica adiposa
GGGGGGGGGGGGTAGCATATAATCAGAGTAGATCTATTAAAATCCTAAAGTCCACCTAAAAATACACCACAGGTAAAATATAATTCAAAGAATCCACTTTATAATAAGTCCTAAAAGCAAAATGGGAAAACTAGTCACAACTCACCAAGAGCAATCGATTTAACAAATGCCATACCAGAACGGCCAAAAAAAAATACAACACAAAAATAAATGCTTCCATGCGGAATCGAACCGCAGATCTTCGCATACCGTATTCGGGAGAATACAAGTGCGACGCGTTACCCCTGCGCCATAGAAGCTTAGGTTGTTTCAACAACTTGTTATTTGAAGTTAATATTGCAAGAATATTGCAAGGGTCGAATAAACCCTAAGGTTGACATATTTCTATAATTTGAAAGTCAAGTCTACAAATAACTTTTACAACATAAAGTTGATAAGATGTCGGGATAATCAGACAACCTAAGGTGCTGGTACTGGAAACACCATGAATTTGTATATAAAATTAATATTTCTTTCCTTTTTCTTGTCACAAAAAGAGCATATAAGATAATTGCTACAAGTCTATTTACAGCTATTATAATCAATCTATAGTCTTGGTCATCCTTATCATTAGCTCCTATATTTTATGCACACATGGCTCGGAAGCCCTTTACATTAATCTAACAAAGCCGCCCTTCTTCTTCTTCCCCTTCCCCTTGGTCTCCTGCTCTTGCTGCTCTTGCTGCTCTCCTTCCTGCGTAGACTCCCCTCTCCCATCCCAGCTAAATCCTGTGGCCTTTGGCTGACCTAGATCTCGCCTCACCATTCTCCCGTTCCCATTAGGTCCCGTCAATGTCGTCTCTACCTTCTTGCCAGTGGGCAAAGTCGGGAAGTCGTCACCTCTAGGAGCCGGCGCTCTTACTGCCGGTCTCAGTGCAATCTTTTTAGAAGCGACCGCCGGGGTGGCCTTGCCAAGTGCTGGGAAGTCATTGTTATTGAGACCGGATCTGTTAGTAGATGATGAGACCCACGTGGAGGCCCCGGCGCTGGTAACGGGGGTAGGGCCGCGCGTAATGCCTTTTTGCTTCGTACGAGTGTTGGCCGACAATGGGCCGCTGCCACGTGAAGATCCAGAGACGGCGCCTGCCCAGCCAGAGCTACTAGAGCCGTTGGACTGTCCAGGCAGAGCAGGAAACTCCGACTCAGCAAGGGCACGATAAGAGTTAACTTCGCGGAGAAGGGCCTGTCGGATGTTCTGATCGTCGTAGAGCTCAGCAAGCTCACGGGTAAGAGTCATAGACTGGGAGCCGTCACCAAAAAGCTCAACAAGTGATTGGAGCATATCTTTAGGAGAGAGAACGCCCTGCTTGTAATCCGAAACTAACTTACGGAAGCGGTCCATTTTCGTAGAATCGTTACCCACAAGGTTAGAGGCACGCTCGATAACACCCTGGTGACGAGCCATATTCACACGTTCTTCGGGGGTCATATTCGCAATATCAGCATTGCGGACAGGCACAAGGTTAGTTACAGAAGTAACTGGGCCCCGAGCTGGGCGAGAAGAAGAGGAAGTAGGAGCGGGGCGATTCCGGGGGGTCGCTTGGGTACCATTTTGGTAAGCAAGTTGTCTCTGATAGGCAATCTCATCACGACTCAGATGGTGGCTAGAAGAGATCGGGGTCACTTCTGCGTTAGGGTCGCGACCATGACCATTCCGGCCACCACGTCTGTTCCGGCCGTTCCGGTTGCCACCGACCTCAGCAAATTCGTCACCAGCGTAAGATGATGAGGTCTGGAAAGACGAAAGACTGACAGTCTGGAGGCCACGTCTGGCATCCTTGCTCAGCGAGGCACCATGCTCCTCCAGTTGATGGGCTTTAAGATCCATCTCCTCGGAGAAAACCACAAACTTTTTCTCCAGGCATTCGCGGTCCATGCAAATAAAGTGATGTGCTTTGAAGTGTTCCTCCAGAGTATCGTAGTTTTCGTAGTAATGGGGAGACCGCGGGTCCTGGCGATCACACAGGAAGCAACGCTCGTGCTTATGACGGCAGTGTTCAAAAAGCTTATCACCATCGTAGAATCTTTCGTTACAGAACTCGCATATAGGATGACCCTTGAAACCAGACTGATCCACAGCACCGGGCTTATCATCACCCTTCTTCATATGAGTGTCCAGATCGCGACCCTCATACAAAACGTGTTCATGTGTAAAGACTTTCTTGTTCCGAGTGCAAAGATCGCACATTTTTTTGTTATGGACTGATTTGGTGTGTCTGTGAAGGTCGGGCAGGCCAAGGCCAGTATAGTCACAGTTACGGTCGGGACAGTTGTAGCGGAGAAGCAGGACTGTATCCTCGACAATATCTTGACCAGCATATTTCACGCCAATGTTGGCGTCCTCGGACGTGATATCATCTTTGCTGTAATCTTCAAACTTCTTTTCGGCATCGTCGGTAAAGATTACAAATTCGGACGGGGTCTTCAACTTGTTAGCGTAGCTCCCTAGAGACCTTTCATTACAAAAGACAAAGAACTTACCCTGCAGTGTGCACAGTCCTTAGTCTTGTAAAGAGCCCTCATTCGCAAAGCACAGATATGGCAAGTCGTGTGATTGCACGGCGCGACCGAATAGTGTTGAACTGGATTGGCGCAGATGAAGCAGTCTTCCGCAGATGTTTCCGACGCATTATCGTCACCCTCGTCGTCAGAAGTCTTAGTAGCAGTGAGCTTGTGCAGTGATTTAACCCGTGGGGTCGGTGGTGGGTTCGCAGTACGCCGAGCAGAATTGTTACCACCACGGCGGTTTCTTCCCCGGTTTCCGCCACCACCACCGCCACCACTATTACCACCGCGGTTACCACCACGTGAGCGACCTTGGCTCCCGGAAGTGTGGTTGTCGCCAGACATTGTGATTTGAATAGTGAGGGTAGGTAAGAGTCGAAAAGGTGGTGAGTTAGGAGTCTATGAAGAGACTGCTAGGGACAATGGATATTCGGTCGGTGACAACAGCACGTTGGACTACTAAAAAAGTGGTTGGAAAATAGAGATGATAGTTAATTTCAAAGAGTAGGTTATCAAAAAAGTCACAGAAAACAGATGCTAGGATAAAAACAGGGCGCCGTTTGGTAGAGAGAACGGTCTCAGGTGTGTACACAGGTAAATAGACGATGTTGAATTTGATCTAGACTGGTCGTGCCCGTGGGATTTCATCCACATGGTGGGGGCCCACGGACTTGTTTACTGTACTTGTCTTTAATAATGAATTTGACCCTTGGTGTTGGTTGGACACCTGAGTGTTGGAAGACATTACCCGAAAATCCCCCGCGAAGGAAATGTTAAACCCTAGTTTGTCCTACACTAAATTAGACTTCATCTCTAGATCCAAGAAAAAAAAGTATATATAATACTCATTTATGGTGTACTCTGATGATGGATGTATCAGTTAAGTGTTGTTATTGTCTGAAGGATGAGACTTAAGAAATATTTGGTGATAAGCAGTAAAACTTCCATGAGTACGTGCCGGATTCATTATGACGCAAAATGGCGTTCCTGACTAGAACCGAACTCAGGTTGTTGCTGGAACAGGGTTGTTCGGCATGAGTCAACATCAATCATCAAACTACCCTAACCCTTGAACGTATAAGTCGCCGAAAGTATTACAAAACAGACCGAATTCTTCTAGTTATATTGTGCCAGTAACTGCTGAACTCAACTAAAAAATAATGGTGCATATATAATGCCTCTGGTTCAAGAAATACGCCACGACGCCCTTCATATGATTAACCACGTAGTATCATAACCACAAAAGAAATAAAAAGCATACAATACACCCAAGAGAATACAACAAAAGAGAAAAATAAAGGAATATGCAGAGAACCATAGAGACAGACCAACATATAATGGTAGGTCTACACAAACCAAAGGTCTAGAAACCTCAACTGGAATCCGATATACGGGAAACATCAAACGACGACTATTCCTCCTCTACGGGATACAGATGGTTTCCCAGGTTTTTGTTCATCTGGAACATATTAATGCTTGCCTGTTTGAAAACCGCTTGCATCCGATCATCACAAAGAATTTGGCGTTTGTCGTTGGGGTCTTGTAGTTCGTTTCCTTTGATGTGTTCCCATATCTTTTTGACAACCTGAGGCCGAGAAAGCTATAATATTTGTTAGAACACATTGATAGGGAGCCTGAATATGTGATTGCCTACCTGAGTTTCTCCTACAAGATCAGAAAGCGGTTGGCTAAGATTGAAGGGCTTCTGAAACCCTGTGTTCTTTTTGGGGGCAGCATCCGGATCGCTATCATCAGTCACCCTCTTAGCGGACTTTTTACGTGGTGTTGCTTTTTTCTTCGTGACTTTGCCGGACTTGGTGGTGTTGGCGCTTCCACGGGTAGCACGTCCTCGACTCAGCCGGTTCTCTTGTGCTTGGAGTTCGGCGGCATATTTAGCATCGGCATCGAGACTAGGTTCCCTTTTCACAGACTTTTTCTTAGGTTTCTCGTCTTCGATCTCATCTTCGTCATCTGAGGATTTAGTGCTAGTAAAAAGGTCGAAGCGCTCTCTAATAAGAGTTTTGACGGCATCCTATAATGAGTGGTGTACTAGGTCAGCATAGTGCTTGTAGATGCTCATCTATTAGTGACAAAGAGTTCGACCATTGAATGTGCATGGCTAGAATATAGGACTGTGTAACAAGGCTCTGCAAGGAATGACAGCAAAAACGTGGATGTTTCTGAAGTATAGTTGACAGAAAGCATCATAACCAGATATTTTTGGGAGGCAAACAAAAAGTTAAGTTTAGAGGCATCGAGAGCGCAGATAAAATGATAGGAGACTGGGAATTTACTTTCTGATCACTTAGGGGTTTCCCAAGTTGTTCTTCAAGCTGTGACCGGATATTCTTTATAGAAACGGTCTCGAGATCTGACGTCCGAAGAATGTCATCAATCAGGAGCGTGTACTGAACATTTTCCGATGGCGAGACTGCAATAGAGACAACATGGTTAGCCGTGTTTATAGATAGAAGTTATACTGTGGTAGATACATGCACCTCTGGATATTCAGGTGGGGTATTGATTGGTAGATAACCTGCTTGTCGCGCAGGACCATGGGTTTTTGTGATGGAGTACATGAGCCCTTGACAACTGCCCAGAGCGACAGTGCATAACACAACGTCGCATGCGGATGAATGCCCCAGTACTTGCAATGTTTATCAATTAAACATGCGGGATATTATAATAAAGTCGGGTTCAATGGCTAAGTGTAGGATATATTGCGGTCAACTTACGCGATTCGGACATGGCGCTTGTATGGAGGGGATGTGACCCGGCTTGGGATATGAAGTTGACCTGGGTGCAGATTGCCACGGATAGTCTGCACTATCAAGTTTATATATATCAGGTATAACTGGGGGTAAATGGATAAATTATAATAGTTCCAAGTTGCGGAAGATGTAGAAACAATAGGTAAAGCAAAAGTCTTGATGATCCAGGAGGATGTTGAAGATAGACGCTGAATGCGACAAAATATAGACAACAATCAATGAATGCCAACCGGCGCAAGTATAAAAACTGCAAGAACAGACAAAACGCAATACGGTATCGAATTACCCCTGGAAACTTGGATAAATAAATGAACAGTTATTCAGATCTGAGATGTATAATTCAATCTTGTGAAGAAAGATGATTTGATCAACACAAGAGTTAATAACTACAAAATGCATGATGAAAAAAATAACCAAGTGCCGCGCTGATGCCCTTTGCGACCAGCAACAAGGTTTCGCTCATTCCTCCCAGTGCGGCTACCGGTTAGCCAATCGCGTTTCAACTGGATCGTTAAGCTCCTATCCCAGTTGCCGCCAGTTGGTGCACGCGATAATTATGATGTTTAGGGTGACTAAGCAGTAGCACCCCAGTATTCGTTCAACGTCATACAAATCTAGAGTTGCTGGCGAGAGAGAGTGACAAGCCATAGAAAAGACGATAGACGGTCGAACCATGGATATAGTCCGGCTAATGGACCTGACTAATAGTTTTTTTTTTATTCATTGATGGCTTATGTTCATAGCTTGATATGTTGTGTGGCATATCTTTGATGGTGGCGTTAAGACATTGATCTGGTTTGGGTTATGCTTAGTAATCAAATGACAGGGCTTGCACCTTTGGGACCTTTAGAACGAAGTCTAGATAGTATCTTTAGCTTTTGAGAAAATCTCCCAACGTTATTAACTTTCATGCAATAAACAGTTCCATCATATCAGCCCATCATGTCATCAGAAAAGTCATCCCAAGAGAAGCTTGATGCTGCTAAGGAAAAGCTTTTCAACCCCAACAAGCATGCTGAGTACCGCGCGTAGGTCATCTGTCTCTATTGTAGCGAGCATGAGATTCTGCTGGCCCTACTAGGGGAATACTAACGGTGGGTATCATCTTACAGTAAGGACCAGAGCAAATACTTTGATCCGTGCCAGGAGGCGGCGGATCGGAGTATTCGGTGTCTGCACCGGAATCCTACCGAGAAGGACTTGTGCAGTGACTACTTTCAGTAAGTTACAGCGGATAATGTTTTGCCAACAGGAGCAAAATGTTGACCTATCGACTATCAGGGCATACCGTGATTGTAAAAAGGCCTGGGTAAGTACAGTGACACCCGCCGACGGACTTCCTAGGATATTCACTTACACACCACTTTTAGCTTGCTCAGAAGAAGGCTGGAACATGGTTTTAAACCTTGGCCGTCGTTATGATTGTATGCCACATTCGAATTCCCTATTTGTATTATTAGTTATGTCCATCTCTCCAATACATATTTCAAACTCTAAGCTTGATCAATTTGTCTCATTAATCATCAACCCCAACGTAGGGTTACATATTTGCACTAGCTTCCTTCCCCTAGATGCAACTAGCACCTCTGTCCTTTCCATCGGGACATAGTAAAAAGCACAACCACATCTCCTACGTCATCTTTCTCATCACCAATACAACAACTACCGCTCTATAGTCACGATAAACCCTCGCCATCATGGGTCTCTTTTCCGGCAGCACGATCATCACGACGGTCTCCGTCCTCCACATTACCCTCGCCTTCTTTTTCCTTGTGAATCCATCGAAGATCGCTGACCAAGCGCTTGTTTACATTCTGGGCGAGAGCATGGGCTTGCCATATGCCCGTGGGTTTGACGCCCCGTCGGCGCCGTTGGGATTGATTGCGGTGCTGTTTGCCTACATTGGGTTCTCGGATCTGGTGTCTCTAAGCCTTCCTGAGGAGATTTCGTTAGTTCACGTTTGGGGGACACAAGGTAAGTTTAGGTGCTGGGACTGAATATTTGGGGATAATAATTGTTACTAACGTATCATGCTATTTTTTAAGCCCCGGTTCGCTTCGCTTTGTCATTGATTGGCGTTCTCTATTCATTCTTGTTCTCGGCTAGCTCACCGTTGTTTGGTGGCGGTAGTGAGCGTGGACATTTGGCTCATCCGAGTGCGCATACAGTGAACCCCAATTATACTCCGTCGACTTGGGGCGGCGAGAGCTTGAAGAACCGTATGGTGTTTGCAGTTATGTTTGTGGAGATGGCTTCTTGGTTCTGGGTTTGGGTCACATTGAGAGAGGAGAGACATGACATCTTGCACAAGCATAGACGGGAGATGCATGACCATATGGAGTAGAAGGAAGATTATTAATGATGCATTGATATTTTATCTGGGACAGATAGATTAATGGTATAAGATATAGATAAGGAGGCGTTGGCTTGAACTGACTACAAACTGGCTTTTATTTGACACATTTATTTACAATGTAGCTAACCTTCAATTTGGATTAATTCCACCGCACATTTTCCCACCCTTTAATATTCATCTTCCAACTATCAACGACCTTCCTCGCCCACGATGCCCCTGAAGTTCCCTCCAAATCTGCAGCCATCCTAACGTCATCGCTCTCTTCAAAAGCAAATGCCGCAACCTTCCTCTCAAAGCCTCCCTCCGCCACCACCTTCTTTGCCGCAGCAATCCATCCCTTACCCTTGGCACCAGCCTCAGAACTTGCGGTTGCCAGAGTCTTAAGTAGAGCGCTGAACTCTTTGGTGGGGGGCTTTGCGGGCTTTTGGCGCCCATTGAAGGTGGTTATGTAATCGAGGGACAGTCTAATAGCAGCGGCGGTGTCCCGGATATACCATAGATCATGTAGAGATGAGAAAAAACGGAGAGCCTTTTGTAGCGGATCGGGGGTTCCGGAAAGGCGGGATTCGACTGTCTTGACAAGATGAGAAAGGGAAGTGGTTATTGTGGAGACGGTGGCAGTAGAGGGGGCTGTAGATACAGGACAGGAATCGAGGATGAAGATGACGAGGAGAGCAATGATTTGGAAATGAATAGCCTCAGAGGGAGTAAGAGAAGTAGAGAAAGTTGGGCTAGAGAGAAGGTGGGAGAATCCATTAGCGATGCGGTAGAGTTCTTCGGTGACGTAAGTTTCATCGGCTTGGATGGCGGCAGCGGAGGGCTTGTAAAGGCTGGGAGGCTTCGTATAGAGTGTGTCGAAGAATCTTTCAGCGAGGATAGTAAGTTGAGTGCGAATATTCTGTGTTGCATGTTAGTGGCAGTTTACGTGGTGATATCTTGAGTCCAAACTTACAGATGGGCCGGGTCCGAGAGACAGAGTTTCGTAGATCGGCTTGACAGCTTTCCCTTCTAGAACCGGGAAAGGGCCATAGTTGACGGTGTCTCCATAGATTTTGGACTCAGGCACATTCCCTATCGATCCGTTAGTATCCAGTCTTGGTATGTTAGCTGATTTGATGGATGTATAAGACTTACATTCTTCACCTCGTCCCTCAAAGGCTCTCATAGTCTTTTGTCTCTCTAGATACCCCATAGCCCTGGTACTGCTTCCTCTTAAGCTATCAATGTAACTCGGGATCTGCACCAAACTAGCGTAACTTTTAGAATTGATGGCCTGAACCAACGACTTCGGCATCTCCCGTCGAAACAGCATTTCATAGTATGACAAAACCGCCTTCACAATATTGTGCCCCGACACTAACGATGGAGCTACCGTCGCCAGCCTATCCAAGAACAACGGCGCTAAGGAATCAACAATTGTCCTCTTGACGTCCAGAGCATCCCACGTCTCACTTGCGCGCCATCCGCAGCCCAAGATGGTATAAAGACGGACTAGAAGTATCAAGACGCTGTGATCCTTAGGTGTGATATGCAGTTGATTCTCAAGAACAGCGATGGCTTGGAGAAGGTATTGGAACTGGCAAGATGAAGCTTGGCCAGGCTTCAGATTGCTGAGTTGAACAAGGGTAACAGCGATAAGGATAGCGAACTCTGGGGACAACTCTGCCTTGATGGAGTTGGCATCGGTAAGCGTGAGGTCCTTGAGGCGAGCGGAAATATCATCTACCGTCTCGCGGCGGTTAGGGTGGGCAAGACTGGCAAGACTGGAGCAGGCAGTCTTCAAAATAGCTTCGAGCTTTTCTGTGGAAGTTTCGCGGGAAGTCGCAATCAGGAATTGAATCTTGGCTAAGAGGACTTTCTTTATGACGATTTCGATGGGGCGGCCGATATCCTCAGTGGCTGAGAGACTAGCAACGAGGGCGTCTTGGTTCTTGGGGGAAAAGCGTTCAACGAATGGCCTAAGATCCTCGAAGCGAGCAACCATTGTCATGGTTTGGATCATTTCGGTGATCAGGCTTATGGCTTGAGAAGCGGAGGTCTCGGTAGGGAGCTCAAAGCAAGCGAGGATTTCGGCGAGGATTTTGGTCCGGCGGTGGATACCGGCTACAGTGGAGGGGAAAACTTTGTTGATGAGACCCTTGGTTTCTTCGAGGATCTTGGGGTTCTCGGGGCATAGTTTGCCGGCAGAACGGAGGTGGTATTGCCATAGGACCCAATCCGAAGCCAAGACAGATGCTTCGAAATTTTCGTCTGTACTCCCAGCCGTAGTCATGGCTGCCTTGGATAGCATCTGGATGGTCAGCCATTCCTCTAGTCTCTCCAGTGCCTTCAGAGCAGTGATGAAGGGGTCCTTTCTACCAGCATGGCACTGGGCCAGCGGGCCGATTCTGTCGTCGGTAATGAGAGCTTGCCAATCTTTGAGAGTCCCCTGAGAGGAAAGCATGCTATAGTATAAAAGGACTTCCTCTTCTTGGTGGGCGAGGTTTTGGGGGATATTAGCAGTATCTTGGATCTAAACTTGCTGTTAGAAATATTGGCATAGCCAGCAGTAGATATAAATACTTACAGCCTTTGAGGCCATGCGAGACGCGAGAGTGTGATATAAGAACCTTTTATCCTGGGGGCATTGATCACTGGACTATCATCGAAGTTAGCGCAAGTTTCAAGAATTGCTTAAATAAAGATCTTACAGCCAGCATATACGTCACGGCAATATTCCCAAACAAGAATGCCCTATCCTGTTTAAAACTTTTGTCAATGAACGCCGCAATCTGCTGTCCACTGACAAGATCCCACGATTGCAAACATTCCTCTAGACACTGAACCATGGCCGCCTTGTTCAGCTTCCCAGATTTAACAGCGAGAAGCCTGAGGGGCCCCATGACTTCGCTGTTGAAAGAGGCATCGACAACATCTTTGGTAGCTTCTTGGAGGAGGATGAAGGACTCGTTGTCTTGGATAACAGTGGATTCCTTGAGAAGTTTTCGGCAGTAGATGACGGCAGAGTAGCGGCTCATGGGGCTGTCCATTTGAGAATCAGCATAAGCTTTGATAACCTGGTTTCTATGTTAGAGGCTATGCATTGTTCAGGAGTATAGAACCTCAGTGAGGGCTACAGGTTTCAAAGTGAATCTATATGACCCTCACGTGATACAAGGTTTCGAGTTTTAGTAGCTTTCCATACCTCGTGATACTGCTTGTCAGAGCCTGCCATGGATGCCCGCTTACTAGCCAACCGAGATACTCTCATCCAATCCCCTTCATTATAAGCTGTCTGAAGCTGAAGATCAACTCCCCGCTTCAGTCTTGGGTAGTTCCAGTATTGTGACATGACTGGATTACAGATTCTTGTCAACTTCAGTAGACTTTGGGGACACGTGAGTGAGGCCAATTGACAAGATTTTGTCAGCTGCCAGTGAAGCTGTAATAGGGAGATGCAGTCCAAATTATCAGTCCTGCAGAATTGAATCAAAGTCGACCAATATTTTGGTTCAAATGGAATTATCGGTTGTCGTCATTCGTGTGACATAGCTCAGGGTAGGTTGTCGTGGCTTATCGATAGTGTGGCCATTAAGTGGGTCATATATTAGGGTTATTTTATTTTGTGAACGTAAATGCACTTTCTAGGGTATGCTATCTACACTTTGATTTTGGAGTAGATTTGTTCATATCAGTGGTTGAATGAACTGTTGATGAATATGATCAGATAAACCATTATACACATAAATTTTTTTCTTGTGAGACTCATTTACTTTTTGAATACGTATATGATTACATTAGTATTCATAGTACTGTGTATACACAACTCATAATGCTAGCTAACTATGCTGCCTTTCTAAAGCCAAGTCTATTTAAATGAGGGTTAGGCTGACCTAGAATAGTATCCGGTCATCTTCCGGTCTCACCAAAGGACATTATGAAGCGAAACTCGCTCTCAGATGTGATATGCACTTGGCTTGGGACAAATATTAGGCTGAAGGCATATGTCATGGAAGGGTGGTTTGACTGACTGCCATCGAATGTATGAGGATCTTGAATGTAAGCTTTTTGCCGTTCTGGGAAGTGGAGTTATCGTCAAGCTATCCCGAGCCGGATGTAACCCTGTGATATAGGCTATCAACGTTTGGCTTTAAGTTGTTTATCTTGCTTGTTGTGGATATTAAATGGGTATGAACACTGCCAAAACAATATTAGAATGATATAGTTATAGTTTGATCATCTAAAGACGCCATGTTGTATGCATTATCGAACTTCGCCGGTGATCTTTCCATCCGAAGGACATTGCGACTTGAATACCTGTAGACATTATCCCAATTTTCCACGGAAAACCAGCCCTAGACAAAGACCCAACGCCCGATTTCAATACATAATCTAGCTTAAGGATTCACTCCTCGGACTCCAATGCCATACTCCTCCGCACTCATTATCGCATCTTGTTCTCGGGCCATCCCCATATTGTTGCCTCTGATATACCCTGTATATCAATTCACCTCAAATCCCAGCCAAGATGTGATTCTCCGCGGCTCATTCCAAAACAGGATAAATTCTGACATTGATTGTATGGCAACTTGTAGTTGTGATGCGGGTAGGTTTCCGCTGTGGGCTTGAGTCTTTATCTAAAGGGAGCTAGGGTGAGTAAAAGGATCGACATGATTGAGAGAGGATGGATCGAGACTAGGCTGTGTGACGGTAGCGTTTACATGGTATGCGATAATCACAGCAGAGGAGAGTTGTCGTGAGGGCTTATCTGGCGTTGAGATAAAGGTAGGATGTGAGAATATGATGTATCAGAGATGCTTATATATAAGGAGATATATATATATACGTTCATCCTCTCCAAATACTGAGCTCTCACATTACTGAACACCAGTTCATACCTCTTCAACCCATTCATAATATATATACCTCCAAACTATGATAGACCTTACCCAAACTCAAAAGCTTATGGCTTACGCTGCTTGGGCAGTAATCATTGCCGTTTCCTTTCTTGTGTCACATCTTAAAAAGAAGACAAAGAAGACAGAATACAATCACGTATGTCCTGCTTCTTACATTGCCTATATGATCCCCAGACATGTCTTTCTGACAGTATTTTCGATATCTAGATTTTTCCTGAAAAGCAGACTATTCCCGCGCTACCACCTATTGAGCCGCTTCATGACTTTTCACTAGATGAGACAGCACCTGGAAAATGGCGTCCATGGAAACCCGTCTACAACATCACTATGGGTGAGTATCAAATAAGCACCATAATGTATACATAGATCTACCATAATAACACCAAGCCAGCTATTGAGAAGGATACCCCAAGCAACCTCTGCGCCCTTGATCGCAACTACGTTAAGAACATTGCTAGCCGCAAAGCCACTATCGCTAAATATCCCACCAAGTCGCACGGCTACATTCAAACTGGAGTCGATGCCATCCACGAGATCTACCAATACCTTACTGAAGTTTACCTTCCCACTCGGTACCCCGCTATCTTCACCATTGAAGACGGGCGCTTTATCAACAAAGCTACAGACTCCTCGTATCCGCTTATGACCCATCATAATCTAAACCACGAGAGGGGTAGCATGTTGTTTGACCCATTAGCGATCCTGAGGGCATTGGGAGAGATTGTTGAGGAGGATATCTTCCTGCTTAAGCAGGATGGTGGTAACGAGGGACCACATAGATTGGTGGCGTTTGTGTGCTGTTGCCCGAGTGGGTTTGATCCTTCGGAGAAGTTGGGGTTGATTCTGAAGGATATCCATGCGCCGGTACCCTCTTTTGAGAAGATCAGCACCAGTATGGAGAGGTTCTTTGCGAGAATTGAGGTGGGGAAAAACGTGAAGAGAACAAACGTAAGTTAAATCATGATGACAAGTATAATAATGATAAACATGACATGGAAGCTAACCTCGCCCTAACCAGTGGTCTGTTACTACTCACAGCAGTCTCTTCGATGTCTCCATCAACCACGTCAAGGAAGGCATGACGGTCCAAGAAGACCAAGATATCAACTGCGACGAGGCCTACTGCCGCATTGAACGTCAAACATTGTCCCGTTTGCCTAGGACTCACACCGTGATGTTCTCCTTCAAGACCTACCTCTATCCCCTCGCTGAAGTTAAAGCCGAGGGCCTGGGTCTTAAACTTGCCGAGTCTATCGAAGGTCTTAAGGACGGCAATGCTCCCGGCATGTGGAAGTACAAGGGTGCCATCCGATGGGGCAAGTCGGTGTGTAAATACATGCGGTCGTGATGAGGAGAGTGTTACTGTGGGGAAGCCGATGCTGATGAAATAAACGAGTTTGGCCTATCTAGGGTTAACTTTATAATGAAATTCACTTAAATTGATATATAAGATAAGACAATGGCCAATAGGATGAATGAAGGAAGCTATGGGATGAACGTGAGGTCATGAATAATAAAGACCCACTTTAAGGCCCTTTTCAGGATGTCATGCGGGGTGAAGGGCTGGGCGGGTATTGATAAAGGGCAGTGGAAACCGGACTAGTCAGCTATGTTGGAGATATAATATATGTCCAGAAATCCAATAACAACAAATGAGATTAAGGTTATTTAGTCGAAGCTTATTTCTCAACGATGGCCAATCTACCAGGGCATTTAAACCAGTCTTGAGATCCGTATATCGGTTGTTATATAACCTTATATCGCCCCACCCATTACGACAAGCTGTAATGGCTGTTAGCTCGTGAAACCCTGTTTGCGCCGTAGCTATTATCATCCTCTAATCAGTTGTACGACCAGGGCAATTATCAATATCATATACTGAACACCCAATTGCTGGTCGAATCACCATTCATTTTATCCCACTCGCTCCTTATTCACTGGCAAGCACTTCTCATTTCCTCACCATGGAGCCCACGATTAACCGCCCTCGGCATATTTCCTACTGGAACCGCTGCTACAAATCCATCCTCCCCACCCCTTACACCTCCGCTGATAGCACCCGCATGACTTTTGCCTGTTTTATTCTCTCCGCCCTTGACGTCCTAACTTCGCCTTCCGAAATCTACCCGGAAGGTTCCCCCTTCCTTACCCCCGAGGACCGCATCAAACACTCAGAATGGGTACTGGCCCTGCAACATCCCTCGGGTGGGTTCGCGGGCTCTCCAAACATGCTGCTCCCTTTCTGCATGGAAGGTAGTTGCGTGGTGAGTTCTGAGAGTGTTAATAAAGGCCAAGAAGATGGTGGTCCGCCACCAGATTATTGTGCGAACTTGGCGGCAACGTTCTTTGCGTTGGCTATCTTGGCTTTAGTGGCAGATGAGGAGACGGCGGGGGGGGCGTATAAGGAGGTTAATAGGAAGAAGACGTTGTCATGGCTTAGAAGGTTGCAAAGAGATGATGGGAGCTTTGGGGAGGTTGTAGATGGGAGTGGGAGAATAACGGGAGGGAGGGATATGCGATATTGCTATCTAGCGGCGGCGGTTAGATGGTTTTTGAGAGGTGATCATGAGGAAGGATCTGAGTATTGGGTTGAAGATATTAATGTCGAAGGATTGGTCCAACATATTAGAAAGGCTCAGGTAAGAGAATATGTCGACATTCTCATTTGGAAATAGCTAACGCCAACCCCAGACCTACGATGGTGGTATCTCTGAAAGCGGTTACAATGAATCCCATGGTATATTTCCCTCCCCCTTTATCTTGACCTTCCTTCCCTCCTACCCTCAATCATCCAACCCCTACTAACATCTGTCAGCCGGCTACGCCTACTGCGCCATAGCTGCCCTCACCCTTCTCGGTGCCACCACCGACACACAAACACCCTCCGGCCCGCCCCCAACCATTGCCGCCGGTGTCCGCAACATCCCCGCCCTCTTGCGCTTCCTTGTATACCGCCAGCAGCTCTACGTTGCTACCGTGGATCCCGAGGACTCGGAGGAGGAAATCGAAATCCCGGCGTCGAAGACGGTGGTAGCGAGAGACCCGGAAAGCATCGCAGATGGAGTTGTGGGTTTTAATGGTAGGGAGAATAAGCCTGCAGACACCTGTTATTTCTGGTGGGCTGGAGCGACTATGAACGTAAGACAGACATGCTTGGGACCTTGAAAACTATCAGTTATCTGATACTAACAGGAAATAGATGTTGGGACATATCGATGTTATTGATGCAATGCCTGCGCGCAGATTCCTGGTAGACAAGACCCAGCATATGATCGGTGGTTTTGGAAAGACACCAGGGGATAAGCCGGATCTATATCACAGTTACCTCGGCCTCGCAGCGTTGGCTACGATGGGAGATCCCACTCTGGCTCCCTTTGATCCCGTTTTATGTGTGACGCGGGCAACCGTCGGAAAGATCGTTCTTGCGCGTAACGGCTTGTTCGAATAAGGGACAGAATAACACCGCCCAAGACATAACAGTGAGTATATAACGAAATCCCAAATACAAATCTAATAATAGAATTACTTTTTTTAAAAAAAAAAACAGAAAGAACAGCATAATCTAAATATATCCTCTTCTATCTCTCCTTCGCAATATCCACAAGCAAGCCCAACAAGCAATCAGTGAACCGGCATCCTCGCGGACTGCAGACAGCAAAACACAAACACAAAACAAGGCAGACAGATAAGCAGCAACTGCACAAACAGATAGCAGACCGAAATCAGCCAGCCAGGGGCAAAAGCAGATAACAATGCGTGCAGAAGTAGTCTAGATGGTATAAGAGCGCAAATGGAACCAATGAAATCTTGAAAAGACAAATGCAGAATAGAATAAAACCTAAAGGGTCAGTGGAGGTAACAGGTAAATGGTGACAGTAATGGTGAGAACTGGACAAAGGAGACTAATGAAAAGAAGAAAAAGGGAATATGCACACATAGGGAATGTTGTTATGCTTTAACGAATGTCCATCTGAGCTGGCAGCCCAAAATTCACGATTCAATTTTCGGTCAGATTTGGCAGAGCCTCCAGCGGCGGCAACATCGGGGGGCCCGTATTTGATGGCGCGATCCCTGCACTTACAATCGACGCCATCGATTGGTTCATGGCCATCGAGTCCTCCTCTTCAATATCCTCATAAATATGCTCCTCCACAATCTCTCCGGGCCGCGAAATCACAGGCGAAAACTCTTCCACATCTTCAATTTCTTCTTCCTGTTCTTCCATCATCTCGTCACACACTTTGCCAGCGTCATCTTCTGGCTCTTCATCTTCCTCTGCAATCGTGATCTCGCCAGACCGCCGGCCTAATCCTGAGGCACTGGCGCTACGAGAATGCGAATGGGAATGCGAATGCGAAGAGCTAGGTGCGCGGGCACCAGGAGCACCCATTGTTGCAATACTGAGCATGGGGCCCTTGAAAACGTTCCGTTTACGCTTGGCGAAGAGGACACCACCGGCACCAAATGGGTTCGGGGATCCCGGAGCTTGCATGTCGCGGGTAGGCATTCCCTCATTGAAAATGGTCAGCGGTGGCGGGCCAGAACCACGGACAAGACGGATACTAGAGGGAATAGATTGCGAGGATGGTGCAGCAGGCAGGACTTTAACAGAGTGGTGAGGCGAAGTACCGCGTGTCAAAGTAGCCTTAGAAAGAGTAGTAGATATAGAACCATTTGAGCTGGTGGATGAAGCTTTGGAGTGAGAATGATGGTGGTGATGAATAGAGCGAATTGAAGAGATAGATGACGAGGTCGACTTACGGCCCCGGAGCCCAGTTGATGATCTACGCATAGCTGTTCTTGGCGTTAAGGGTGAGGGCGATAACGACTGTCGTTTATGGCGGGGGTTCATGCGGTGATTCGGTGTCGCCGTTACTGGTGATATCGGTGGAGGTTGCTGTTGTAAGCTCTGGGCATATAAACTTGGGTTTGAAGGCATAGGCGGGATCGGCGAGCTCGGTTGACCACTGGTGGTAAATCCGGACGGCAAAGTACTAGTTGACCGTCCATCTTGGCTCTTACCACCAGGGTATTTGCTCGTATGCGGCCGTTGGTTGGTGTCTTTTTGGTCCTTGGGGCCTTGTTTCCCTCTCTCTCGTAAATCAGGCGTTGACTGACTGGCGCGTCTACTTGGCTTCGTACGCCGAGTAGTCTCGAATATCCAATGAGTCCAGTTCTTCCATTGCGCAATAAATGCCTGTGAGTGCTTCTTGCGCACCTTGTGTTCAGCTCCAGTTTCATTATCGGCTTCGGGGACAGACTCGGGAAGGATTACCGTGGGGGGTGAGACAAGATGCAAGGTGGATCCACGTGATCTAGCGCTCCTAATATCACCCTCCTTAGGAGGTGGGATTGGGCGTCTGGTGCGAGATGTGCTAGATGACCGTACTGAATCACGGTCAAAGGGGCGAGAATGTGGATGTAAAGAGCCATCGGTTGGCATATCGGGAATGTGGATCTGGTAATCAGAGTAATGCGTGCTGCGTCTCTGCGAGCGGCCTCTAGCCCGTGGTGTGCTCATCAGATGGTCAGACGGACGTCTTCTGACCACCGGAGACCCCATTTCTTCATCAACGTTTGTCAACGCTGAGCGGTCAAATCGCCCTGATGCAGTAGAAAGACGGCGGATACTCCTTGCTTCTGCTTCCTTCTCTTTGCGCTTACGTTCACGTCGTATAATCTTACGTTCCTCCTTCTCTAACAGCAAGGTCCACCAGCCACTAAGCGCATCACAGCGCTCAGCTAGTACGCTTTCGATTACGTTGTCAATGTTTACGCCAGATGTGCGCATCCTCTCTAATGTGTCCTTTTCTATTTGCCTAGAAAACGGCGTAGGTCTTTGGATTTTAAGAATGGCTTGCTGGGATGCCGCATGTTCTGCCAAGAACGGGTTGGCCAAAATTTCGGGTAACGAAGGCCTTAATAGTGGTCTTTTGGAAAGCAGAGACTTGATCAAGGGGATAGCATCATCAGGAAGGTGCGCCGGAAATTTCGGTTCTTCACTTAGAATCTTTCGTCTTGTTTCGTTGTCGTCATCGTCGTCGTATGGCAACTCGCCACAGAGAAGGGCATAAAGAATCACGCCCAAGCTCCACACGTCAACCTTCTCTCCTGCGTACTTCTCACCCTTCAACATCTCCGGGGCCGAATAGCATATTGTACCACAAAATGTCTGCAAATGGTTGGTCTTTCCTTCGTACTCGCGCGTGAAACCAAAGTCAACAAGCTTGACGTTTTCGTTCTTGTCAAATAGAATGTTTTCGAGTTTGAGGTCGCGGTGGACGCATGATTGCATGTGGACATATGACACGGCGCCCACCAACTGGGCAAATATCTTGCGGACCTTTTCCGGTGGAAGCGGACCGTGTTGCAATAAGTGGTTGTAGAGCTCATCACCTAAGTGTTGGATAATGGATCAGTAAGCCTCTCAATGGACAGCATATGTTGGGGGAATTGGATAAACTTACCTGCACAATACTCAAGAACCATCCATACCATATTCTCGGTCACGATTACCTCATACAGTCGAGCTATGTGCGGGTGCACAAATTGTCTGTGATGGTGAATCTCACGAGCAAGATTTGTGTCATTCTTGTCTGCTGATTTCAATACAACCTAAAGAAAACATTGGAGGTGAGTTTGTCGGCTCATTGAGGTTTGATGGTGATATGGGGTAGATTGCTTTATAATCTTACCTTCGATCCGTTTGTCAGTTTGTGTGTCGCAAGGTAAACTTTGCCAAAGGATCCCTTCCCTATCAAACGACCCAATGTATAGTTTCCTACTGATCGTAGCTCCTTTGCTGCAAATTCGCTATTGTGATGTTAGAAGTGTTCTGTACTTCGGGTATAAGCTACATGATATGTAGTGGAGCTGTGGATTTATATGGTTATAGTGGAGGGAGAGTAACATACTCGAGGAGTTGTTGATATGAATTCGCAAGCTATATTTAAGAGCGCCATAATTAGCATGCGTTCGCTATAGTGATGGACATGCGGGATTTCAGCTTGACCATCTAGAAACTTAGTGTGATTGTGGGGTATCGCCTCGTATGGCACATAAGAGCTAACCTTTGCTTTGCGCCCATTTGGGTCGTTCGCCTTTCCCTTCATCGGCTGCATGGTGAAGGGGCCAGCCGGATTGGAGTCGTGGCGTGCAGTTTCACTGGAGGATGAGGCGGAGGCGAAGCGCTTTTGTAGCGAACGGTCGGGTGACTGAACGCGGGAGAGATGGCGGCTCTGGCGTTGGCGTAGATGTCGACAATGGCAATTGTGTATATTATGACAAAGAGGATGATTTGGGAATGAGGAAGACAGTATGCGGGTATCGTGATAGTTAGGTGTCCTAGATCGCGGTCCTGATCGGTAGATTCTGAAGCGTCGGTATAAGCGGGACGCGCGGAGGTTGAAATGGGAATCGATTCGGCGAAACAATCTAGAGAAAGAATGCTTGCCCGGCCGATGGCGCTGAGACGGTTCAATTATCGCCTCCACGGTGTCTGGTTTGGGGGGTGAGAGGACGCCAAACAGAGAGAACTTGATGGTGCTTGTGCTTCAAATGACCAGTGCTTCTGTGCTTCTCTGTTTCTCTGCTTCTCTGCTCGGTGTAGGAAAAGCAAGACAAGACCAAGCCAGACTAAACTGAAGTGCCAGTGCTCAGGGACCAAGGACCAGGGGTTCCGTCAAATTGGTCGGCCAGCCGGTATCTCAGGCCGGGATGCGAGGTCTGGTATGAGGTTGGCTGGTATGTTACCACTCTGGGATACTGCAGGTCGATGTTTGGCACATAGCAGCAGGCAACGAGAAATAATCAGATTCCAGGTTCAGGGCAAGTATAATAGTAGACAAGGTGAATCAGGTCGTCATCAATTTGCAGTAATGGGCGTGTCAACATAATTATCTGGGGCTTAGATAATCTGAGTGCTAGGGTCGCGATATGTGTTGGCCAACAATCCCAGCGAAACGAAACAATTACCGTCGCTGTCGCTGTCAGTGCGACTCCAGAGAGGTGACAGTGTTTGGAGGTTATAGGTGCAATTGTTGTGCGGTAATTAACCGGCAATCCGTGTAGATCAAAAATTGATCACGATCATAAGGGTCAAATTAGATATCGCACGTTGACTTCGCTTGTATCTTTAATGTCGCGATGCTCACTACGATCTTCTCTCAGTCGTCGCGCCAACTCGTACACGCCGATGTCATCAACCAATTACTTCCACTATGCACACCCCAGAGGCAGCATTGGCGGAGTGGATATCTGCAATCTGCATAGTATTAAGTCACAAGTGGGCAACACTGTATCAACGCAGTATGCAATCACGTGTGGTGGGTTAATTTATCAGTTTATGAACTCCCATTGGCTCCATCACATAAAATAGTTGTATGTGTACAGTATTTAAGGATTGTATATACAGTATAATGTAAACAAGGAGGGGCAACCATTACAACATCATGATATTGCATGCTGTTTAAATTGGATAATTTGGGGTAATAGTAGCTAGTTCTACTTCAAGTATCAAGCTTTTCTCTCCATTGCCAAAAAGAAACATTCTAAGATGTAAGGACATGAGCGCAAATTTCGGTGCCATTTTCGCGATAAAAGAAACAGGGAAAAACGCATTCCCTCCCTGCTCGAAGTTTCTAGGATATTCCAACAGTGTCAGTTTCTTCAATGATACAGTTCCTTCTCAGACATCTCGTGCATCTAAGGTGGGCTGCATTGACGGGTTATCATGGAGACTAGGGCGCCTCTCACCTCGCACAATCATCAAGAGACGATGGAGTCTTGCACTGCCATTGCATGCACGTTTCAGGAGTCCTTTTGGGAGTGGATTTTACTGATCATATTTCATATACAGAAAATATACATCAAAATTTCAGAAGGCAACAGCCAATAATATGATGCCACTCTACAGCCTATGCGCCAGAAATATGACCTGATAAACTTGTAGTTGTGATTTTGGTGTATTGTGGGTTTATAACCCTATTGTATTCAACATAACTCTATATGACATAATCATGTCCCCCACTGGTAATAATGCATCAGGGTATGTGGCATTGAAGAGGGCCTCCATTTCATGTATCAATGGAGAGAATCGAATGGTCCTATTGCTTGAAAAAAAAATCACTCTCTAACTACCTTGATGTATGATTTGGATCAGGCTCCACTTTGCGACATATTGATGCATCGGCATATGCAGCCCCAAGACCTCGAGATAATTTTCAAGCAAACCGAGAAAGCCAGTGCTATAGGGGAATCTCCCTTGATTCTCCCTTGATTCTCCTCTGGTGCTGAACCTTCCTGTAATTGAAGGGCCTGCTTTGTGCCAAGAAGCACAAGATGTGGTCCGTTGGAGAAAACATAGAGGATATCACGCACCTGGTTGTTGCCCTATTGTTGTACCGTGACCTGGTGGCAGTTAGTGATACTCTCTATTGACAGCCTAGAAGGAGCTCTTGCTTATTTTGGGTGGTTGCTCAGAAGTGTGTGTTGCATTGACACAAGTAGTTGCCTTGATTCGATTTTTTTCTTTTCCCACTTCTTGAAACCTGATCCATTCGATTTGTGATTTTCGCTTGTCATCGACGAAGACTCACTCATCATCATCCCACCTCAAACCTCATCACCGCACCATCGCAAGCTTTTACTTTTTACCTACTTCCATCGCCTATCGATGACTGCGCTTGTGCTCTATAGTATAATTAAATCCCTCTTTTTCCATTCATCTCCTAGTGCCTCCGCCTCTGCCTGGGCCAGCTTTGTTTCCATTCCCATATCTGTCGACGACTGTTTTTTTCCCCTTCTTTTTTACAGAGCTTCATTCCTGCAAGCCACGACTACCTATATTCAACATTAACGAGTGACACTGAACTGAGTTCTACCGATCAACCAGAGCGTCGATGGCTTCTTGAGTCTCCGCGTCTCTTTCCCCTCTTTCTGCTACCAACTGCCTACATGAGTAGATGAACTCGACATTTCTGCCCTCCGCCAAAAATGCACCTCCGTCTTGGTCGCTATCTGATTGCCTTCGCCGTTATCCCGGCCGTTGCTAATACGGGGGTCGTCGATGCCGCCGCCTCACAACAGACTAGACATCTTGACCGCCAACATCGCGCCGCCACATTCAACCCTAATACCAATGCCGCTGCAGCCGGCTATTCCGCCTCATCATACGATGCTAATCCCGTAATACCCGCCACTCCAGATCTACCGGCGTCCTTCTCGGCTGTTCGTCACCGCCGAGACTCGGATTCCATTAGCCACAAACTCACTGATTCCGACCACTACCGCAACCAACACACGCCTGCCTATCATTCCGATGATGCGAGCGCCCTTGCTACTATGGCTCCGGCTCCGGCCGTTGGAGCCCCGTCACCTCGTCTCCGGTCCAGTCCCACTTCGGGATCTGGCCTCGCCTCTCATCACAGCGCGCGGAGTCTTGGAGATTGGGAAGTAGAGGACTTTGTCCTAATGGCGACCATTGATGGAAACTTGTATGCCGCCGATCGCCAGACCGGCGAAGAGAGATGGCGTCTCGAGGTCGAACAACCCATGATCGAGACCACTCTCTTCCGTTCAAATAGTGATCCTTTAGATGAAGATTATAATGTTGTTGATCACTACATCTGGGCTATAGAGCCTACTTCTGATGGAGGTATATACTTGTGGATACCAGGTGACCACTTGCCCTCAACATCACCGGTTGTCAAGACCGGATTAACTATGAAGAAGCTCGTTGAAGAGCTTGCTCCATATGCCGACTCCGATCAGTCTGTCGTGTATGTGGGAAGCAAGGCTACAACCCTCGTAACTCTTGATGCCGCCACAGGGAGAGTCCTCAAGTGGTTTGGTGAAAGTGGGGCACACACAGCCGAACCCGAAAGCTGCCTCCAGCCTTCAGGGCCCTTCTCTAGTGCAGAATGCGGCTCTACTGGAACGATCCAGCTTGGAAGAACCGAATACACCGTTGCTATCCAGAGGGAAGATGGGAAACCTGTGGCTTTACTAAAATACAGAGAATGGGGTCCTAACAACTTCAACTTGGATCTCTTACATGAGTACCACGCCGGCCGCGCTTCCTTCGACGACAAATACATCACCTCACGCCATGATGGGAAAGTCATGGGACTTGATTATGGTTTTAACGATGTTCTACGCGAGAATCGGGAGTTTGGGTCCACTACATTTTCTCGGAGGCTCTCATCACCAGTAGCCCGGGTCTATGACATTTGCCGTCCTCGGGGTGTTTCGGTACACACAAACCCAGAGCTTGTCGCTCTTTCACAACCTGCTCCACCCTCCAAAAACCAGCGCGAGAATTTATCAAGGTCCATGAGCATCTTTCTGAACCGCACACAAGAAGGAAGCTGGTTTGCGCTTTCTGGTAATGCTTATCCTATGATTACCAATGCCCCAACTGCATTGATGGATCTCATCGAGATGCCAAAACATTTGGGTTTTGAAGATGTATGCAAGGCTCTTGTTGGAACTCACACTCTTGGGGTTGGGAGTGACCCTTCAAGGTCCCGTCAATATGTTCCTTTGATCGATTCTGGCGAGAAACCCCACTCGAAGATGGAGGATACTTACAATTATATTGGTACTCCTAAGCAACCTATGGAGACAGCTGAGATTGATCCGCCTCTTTCACTGCGCGACAGAGCCCATTATGTTCCCTATCTCGTGATTACGTCAGTTATTGCGTACGTCAAAGAGCTTATCTTCAACCCAGCGTTTATTGTAATGATCGGAGGTCTTCTGCTTTGGAATTGGAATGAAATCAGGCGCTTGATCCGCCAATTCAAGCATGACTATCTAGGAGACGCCGGGACGCACAGAAAGCGTGTCCGCACCAAATTCCACACCCCCATGGAAGAACGTGAGAACCCATTTGATACACAAGAGAATACCTCCGAGCCTCTCGAATCACCAGAAATATCCGAGACTAGCTCTAGCCTAGCACTCGAGGCTCAGGTTCAACTTGATGAAGACGATGTGATCGACGAGAAGCCATCCGTTCCTATTGATACCATCAAGCCCCACCTCAGTACTCCCGAACCAGAAGAAGTTGCCACTCCGACGCTCGAGACTACCGATCAGATCGCTCTGGTTGCTCCTCCAACGCCCGAGTCTTTCTCCGCATCACCCGGCCCGTCAGACCAAGCTAGCACTGTAACTTCAACCTCGGATACTCCCCAGCCCGCTAAGAAGAAGGCTCACAGGGGACGTCGTGGCGGTGTTAAGCATAAAAAGAAAAAGAGAGATCTTTCTCAGCCGCGCAATGAAGTGAACCACGACGAGTCTGTTGAAAACGCCGTCCAGGGAGCTCTGATGATCGCGCAACAGAATGACGCTAATGTCCAACCTGATACTAACTCCATCATCAATGACCCCGGTGATGTCAGCAGCCCTAGACTTCGTATGGGCTTGCTTGAAGTTGATATGAATGACCAATTGGGCACGGGAAGCAACGGAACCCTCGTCTTTGCAGGTCGATTTGATGGCCGCGATGTGGCTGTCAAGAGAATGTTGATCCAATTTTACGATATTGCTTCACAAGAAACCAAACTTCTTCGTGAAAGTGACGATCACCCGAATGGTATGTGCCTATTGTTTAAAAGGTTGGTTCCTTTAGCCTTATTAACCTATTAATTAGTCATTCGTTACTATTCTCAGCAGTCTGCTGATGGATTCCTGTATATCGCCCTCGAACGTTGTGTTGCCTCTCTTGCTGATGTTATCGAGAAACCCGATCAGTTTCGTCGCATCGCTGATGCTGGGCGCCAGAATCTTTGCAATGTCTTGTATCAGATCACCAACGGTATCAGTCACTTACATAAGCTTCGTATTGTGCATCGCGATTTAAAGCCGCAGAATATTCTGGTCAATATGGGAAGTGATGGCAAACTTCGTCTACTGGTTTCAGACTTTGGTCTTTGCAAGAAGCTTGAAGGTGGCCAGTCATCTTTCGGGGCGACTACTGGCCGGACTGCTGGAACGCAAGGATGGAGAGCTCCAGAACTTTTACTTGATGACGATCAGGCACGAGACATGCTGGATTACAGCATTCATAGTGGATCCGGGACTGTTCTTGTCAATGACTCATCCAGCTCTCGACGTGCCACTAGGTCTATTGATATTTTTAGTTTGGGGTTAGTCTTCTACTATGTTTTGAGCAGTGGGCAACACCCATTCGATGCTGGCGGCAGATACATGCGGGAGGTGAACATTCGTAAAGGGAATTACCAGCTCACTGCTTTGGAGAGTCTTGGTGAGATTCAACACGAAGCTCATGATTTGATCGCGTCCATGTTGAACTGTACGCCAAAGGAGCGCCCATCGGCCGAGAAGGTCTTGGCTCATCCTTTCTTCTGGACTTCCAAAAAGCGCCTTGCCTTCCTGGCCGATGTCAGTGACGCCTTTGAGAAGGAACCCCGTACCCCACCTTCTCCAGCTCTCCAGACCCTTGAAGCTTACGCCCCCGAGATTACTCAGGGTGACTTTCTTCGCCTCTTGCCCCGCGAATTCCTCGATTCCCTGGGTAAGCAGCGCAAGTATACGGGCGATCGTATGCTTGACCTGTTGCGAGCTCTTAGGAATAAGAAGAACCATTACGAGGACATGAGTGACTCGCTCAAGAAGACGGTAGGACCGTTACCCGAGGGATATCTGTTCTTTTGGACCACCAAGTTCCCGAAGTTGTTGGTTACTTGTTGGATGATAATCAAAGAGCTTGGCTGGGATCAGACTGATAGATTTGAGGAGTACTATCCAGCTGCTATGTAGTTGAGCTGATAGATAAGAGTCTTGAACTTTTGGATTGAGTTGTGGTATGATGCTCTGTTGAGCTAAGTTCTATTTTGTCATAAATTGTCTTTTGTCATAAAGTATTATAATGAGTTTACTTTGTACAGTATATCTAATGCTTCAACTTGATCCTCTGTGTTCATGTATGATAATGTTATGGCTCATAATTATATCAGCTAAACAGGATAATCTGGGCCAAAAAAAAAGAAACATACAACACCGGG